>PVKE010006921.1:0-52522 GCA_004027555.1 Craseonycteris thonglongyai | reverse complement strand
CAATTGTCTCCTTCTGTATCAATCCTTTTACTTGCCAAATAAATGGAATAGAACTAGCCGCATGTATTGCAGACCTTGTTCAGGGGAAAGCAGAAGAACTAGAGTTAGAAATTTTGAACCTTAAGAACGATATTTTGCTAAAATCCTTAATATCAGAGGACTTATGGAACATAGTTGACAAAGAAAGGTTCCCATTTTTTTTTTTTTAAAGCGGCATATAAAATCAAATGGTTTTTCAGGTCAACGTATTTATGCGAATCTTTGTTTTCAAACATGAATTTAATAAAATCACGATATAGATCTCGACTTACCAATGAGCATCTTAATAATTGTTTGCTAACAGGGTTGTCGTCGTACTCTCCTAATTACGAGGCACTGGCCAATGAAATGCAATGCCAAAGATCACACTGACAGATTGTTTTTTTTTAATGTTTTCTTTTGTTTTTTAAATGATTTTATTATACGTGTTTTTTATTTACTTTGTATTATGTTTTGTATATATGTTTCTTTGTGTGTATATAATTTGTACAATAAATTTATTATTTTAAAATTATTTTTATTATTTTTTATTCTTGTTCAATAATAAATATCCTTAGAAATAGCTGGTGCCCGCCGCCCTACCGATATTTTAGAATGCGCCCTAGGGTATAAAAAGGTTGGGAACCCCTGCCTTTACTATTTTTTTTCAAAGTACTAATTTCCAGCTGACAATGACATATTTACTTATTTTTTGATGTGTTCATTGTCTGTTTCTCTCTCTAAACTGAGAGCTCTATGAGGGCAAAAACTATTTGTTCTTCACCATCATATACCTGGTCAGGAATATAATTTGTACATAAGTTAATGAAAATTGAGGACATAAGAGGAGAGTACTTCCACCAGAAAATATGAGTTGTGTTTTGAAAATGTTGAGTCTGAACAGCCTTTAGAAGAGTCATATCAGAAGTTAAGAAAATGGTTACCAATTCAGGTTTCAAGAGGAAGTGTCTCTGAATGTCCAGGACCCCGTGAAGTATATGGAGGAGAATGAGCTAGAACTGATACAGTTCCCAAGTTATTCTGGGGACTATTAGTGTTATGCAAAGCTCTTCAGAAAAAAGAAGAAGAAGAAGAAGAAGGGCATGTTCATATTTTTTCAATGGAACAGAACCCAATTCAAATAGATTTAATAAAAGAAAAATGAATAAGCAACAGAGATAGAGATGAGAGAGATAGAAATGATCTATCTGTACCTATCAATCTATATCTATCTATCAATTAGTCAATCAATCATCTAGAGAGCAGTGAGAGAAAGGGAGGGAAAGGGCTTTCTTGGCTCATGTAACTACAAAGTCCAGAAGTTCAGGCTGCACAGGATCCATGAACTCTAACAGTGATAACAGAACTTGGTCTCTCTTCATCTCTCAGGTTTGCTCTTCTCTTCTCTGAGGCAACTACTTACTCAGCCAGGCTCTTTTGAAATGGATCACATGGCAAGTAGATCACCAGAAATATTTCCAATTTCACCCTCTCAGCAAGCCCAGCTAAAGACAAGACTCTTCCACAACAGTTACAAAACCATTCAAGGATTTTGGTCTAAGGAGCTGGTCTGGTGTGAGTCATGTGCCCAGAGGGATAGATGGTCTGATTCACTTTGTCTGGGACATATCTGATATGCTGAGCTGGGGCTCCCAGGAACTGACTGTGTATCTCTTCCCATCTCTATGTTCAGTGATTTCACCTTGGTAGCTTGAAATTGGCCATGGTGCAAGTATTTACACCACGAAATAGGCATATGCTGTAAATCAGGAGAATTGGTTGTTAAATACTAATCAGAATATCACTGGTCATATGACCATTTCTAAGGCCAGGGAATGGGAGACAAACCTACCAGAATGGGGGTGGGGTGGATCCTCAATGGGCAATCAGGATATTGCAGCCAAAAGAATGACTACTGGTCAGTGTCCTCTCCACTGTATATTATGTTATCACATCACATCACATCACATCATATTATATTGAGAATCCACAATGAACTAACAGCTCTAAAAGGGGCTGAAACCTAAAAGCTGTTTACATTTACTCAACCCATTGTCATGAAAAACTTATTTGATTAGGGAGCTCCTTTTTTTCATAAAACTTTAACTTACCAACATCTTTGGAAACTACTGAACCGCAGTATAGGTACACAAGGTAAGGAACTAAGAATGAAAATATTATTATGCAGATCTGTTGCTGTGTCAGAGGCTGGGGAAAAAAATATTCTTTTATATTCCCCTCTCCCTTGAATAGCAATTAGAAAATATGTAAAATGAAGAAAATGTTGATTTTAAAGGACCTGATACGTCTGCATACTCTAATTTTGACTTTTAGCCACTAGAAAGGTTTTAAAATCAAAGGAACAACAAAATTTCCATTTCTTTTATGTTGAATATTATATGTTAATTTGTAATACTTTTATGAGCTGTGATTAACTTTGGGCCTTTGAGAAATCAAACTTTAAGGTTTTAAATATTTAGGTCTAAACTTAATCTATTGCCATAATAGAAACAAAAAATGAAAAACAGAGAGCAATGGGAAACTATAGTTACTTAATAGGAAATTAATTTAAAGCAGTTTTTCATTTTTTAGCAACTTAGGCTAATATAATACATTCTGACCATGTATTGAAAGGGTTTCACAATGTAAACTTCATAAAAGTAAAGGCTCTATTTTGTTCACTGTTGTATCCTTAGCATTCATGTGTAGTAAGTACTCAATAAATATTTGTTGAATATGAATTTACAAATCTAATAATAATGACAGAGGTACATTTTTATGCCACTTACGCTTCCTCGTAAAACTGCCCATTTGACCTCACTTTAGGTAGAAATTGATCTTTTTTCCACAGCCCTGATCACAAATCTACATAGTGATCTGAAAAATTTTTATGCTTATTCATGATCTCTTCCCCTCCCTTTTTGCCCTGCACTGCAGATTAGTTAGGGTTGCATTTTTACAATATGCAGGAAAGGAATCTTCATGGATCAACCTTCATTAATATCTGTCATACTGAAAACTCTCCAGAATACTAACATTCTTCATTCTTGAACAGAAATGTTTTATTTTCTTAATATGGAAAAACATATTGAAAATCCAGGGATCACAAACTGAGTATAATTCTGTGTGAAAAATAAAGATGTTGTTGTAAGGCGGAACCAAATAGAAGACTCTCTCTAAATCCAATGGAAGTAACTGGGCTGCTCCCGGCTGTTGGGGTTTTGAACGTAAAGATACCTTCACACTGAAGGAAGCAGCCTCCCTGCAGAGGTCAATGGTAGTATGAAAATCTGATCATGGGGTCTCAATGCAGAGGGGAGAAGCCTGGGGACAGTGTGGTGAGCCAGGTGCTAAAGAGACATAGTGCTGTACAATATGGCAGAACCCAAACAATACACAGAAGAAACAGCTCATTACCCATTTCAATGAATAATGAAATCTGAAACGCGCGTATAAGAGAAAGAGTTAGATTCAAACCAAAAGAGGCAAAGCAGAGGGGCACATTGGACTAAGGAGGGATTGAAGAGCATACCTTTGGCTGGGGAGGGCTTTGCATAGCTCCTTGTGAAAACCCAACTTCGTCAAAGCCTCACCTACAGCGGCAGCAAGTTGTAGGCAAGATCCTAGTGAAGCTCCTGAAACTAGAAGTGGTAAAATGTTTGTTGGCCGGCACTGATGGTGGAATGCAGAGTCCCTTCATCAGAAGTGTGGGTTTGGGATTCTGACTGAGGTGGTTTGATTTGTATGGTTGTCAGACACCTGTGTAGCCTCCTTTGTAAACAAGATGGCAGCCCTGCCTGCAGCTCACAAAGGTGCTGAGAGGCTAGAGTGAGTTGTTGGTACACAGTACCCAGCCTGCTGTAAGTGCTCAATAAGTATTCATTGCTTTTACCTACCCAGTAAGTATTTTGAACCCTATGTCTAGTCAATGTCTTCTAAATTGTAATGATTTTGGAATCAGAGGGGTAGATTTGGTCTTAATTTCACTACTTTGAGCTTTGGTCTCTTCATCTGTAAAGTGGAACTAATACCTCTAATACACAAAAAGTACCCAGCACTGAGACTATTTATGTTAATAATCAATTAATATTAATCTCCCCACTGGGGGGGGGGGGCGTCACATGTACCACTCTCTTTCCTAGAGTTAAGAAAAAAAAATCTACTGCACTTAGTTTAGTTTGTGTAGTCCAGGTTAGGTCTAGCTAGGTATGTTTTAATAGAATGAAAGTCTATGAGCACTGGAGTTTGAAGTGGATGGTACCTTAATTTAGGTAGTGTTAAGGTTTCTGTCAGCTCTTTGAACATAAGATTCCGTGATTAAATAAAATAGCCAGAAACCCAAGATTTCTTGGGCATGTCTCAGAAAGAATCTCAGAACTACAGACATTCTCCTTTGAGAGCAGTATTCTCAGTTACTTGGAGTTCCATTCCAGCAAGGAAATCAACAGCGATGTCCCTGTTGACCAGAGCTGCCATAGTGATGACCACTCTTGTTTTCCAATAGGAGACTCAGGCAATGTGCCAGGTTAGGTACCCAAAGGAAACCCTAGGGACATTGCTGTTTTTCAAAGTAATTATTTAACTGACTCATTATTTTTCAGCTACCTAATGTGTTAGAGACCTTGAATTAACCCTGTTGGCAAATGTGTAACCATTGAAAAATTTTCACAGTCAGAAACTGGAAACAAAAACTCTCTTTTGGTTTTAGATTTTTTTGGTGTTGTAAGACCACTGAAGGTGTGGGTTAAGTGCATTAGTCAGGTCATATACTCAAAGATTTAAGGAATCTGGGTCCAATTTTGAACCACTCCACTACCTCTGGCTTGACCTCAGTTCAGTTCCTTAACCTTTTGGCCTCTTTCTTCATCTGCGCAAGATACCTCTGGCAACACTCTGAGTGCAGAAGCTGTAGGAATAAATTAAATAATGGGCTTCATATCACCACTGAGAAGGGAGTAAATTGCTCTTTTGTGGGATCTATTAGCTCAACTGAGAATATTAGCACAGGATTCTGGGTCTATGGTGCACCATATGAAATAAGGTAATATAGTATCAATTTTAATGTCTTGCTTTGCCCCTAAATGACTCTAGTCAACAAATAGAGAATACAGGGGGAGGGAGAGAAAAGCAGGAGCAGAAGCAAAGTCTTGGTAAGTTAAAAGAAGAGATTAAAGGTGAAGGAATGGAGGGCCCTGAGATAAAATGGGAGGTATGAGTGGCGACCTGCAGAAAGAGAAAATGGGAGTGGCAGGAATAAAAACAAGATTGCCCAGTGAGAGGAAAAGCAAGGATGTGAAATGAAGATTCTAATCAGACGTTGTTCCCTGGGTTCAAATGAAAAAGGGGGCAGAGCACAGGGGCATGCAGGGTTTATTCCTGAAAGAGATGGGTGCCCCCCTTGTTCTTTCAGTGGCTCTCTGCACATTCCTGGTACTCCCCCTCCTCAACCCGTCTTCTGACTCTGGGAATTAGTTTTAACAGTTGAAGGCATTAAACTTTCAAAACTATAAGAAATTTAACAAGATTCTTGAGGTGACAGGTTTTAAAGACCCAGGATGTTCAATAGATGTTAGTCTATGGGGCAAAGGGCCCATACTCAGGGCTCCTCAAATCAATTAAGTGCAAGCAAGTCCTGTAGGACAGGAGATGATGGGCAAACAATTAAAGGAGTGAAAGAGAGCAAAGACGACTTTCTGTGTATCTTAAGGATAACAGATTTTATAACTGCCTCACAGCCTCATCTAGCCCTAAAGCAGGCTCATGCGAGTGTATCTGCTTTAGAAGTGGTAGTAGAAATTGTAGTAATGATAATATTCACAGCTAATATTCATTGCTTACTTTGTAGCAAGCACAAACTCCATGCATTCTTCCTAAAGGGATTTGATGTGGTTTGTAATAAAAGACAAACTATAAGAGAGGAGGAAAAACTATACATACATACCTTGGCTGAGGAAAACTGTGGCAAATTTAACACAGAAGTAAGTGGTTTTATGAAAATTAACTCCTTTGTTCTCTCCACCACCCTATGAAGTAGGCACTTTTAATAACTCCTTTTTATGGAGAAGAAAACTGGGAAAACCAAGATTTGATATTACTTCCTTGGTTTGCCTTCGAAGGCCAGTAACAAAAACAAACAAACAATTTTACAATAGAAATTTCAAAGCTCTTCAGCAGGAAAAATATATTAGCTCTGCCTACCACCAAAAGATGGCCAAAATCATTCTTGTATAGTGTCTCTCTTAACTTAGATTTCTTAATATCCCTCATATAATGACAATTACGACACTTCTCAGAGCTTGGGCCAGGAAAGACTTTTGCATTAAGTAAACTGTATGATTCCTTCCACCTGGCAATGAGAATTATAAAAATCTTCATTTCCTCAATTTCCCTTGGCTATGAGGAAAATTGGAGCTAAGTGTTGTGCTCAAATGCTATTGTTAGTCTCAGCCAAAATTTTTCTTAAAATTTTTTTTTTCTTTTAAATATTTGTCTTTCATTGCAAACCACCTTAAGTCTTTTTGGAAGAAGGCATAATATAAATAAACAAAGACAAACAAAATACAATCCTGTTGGGGCCATGCTAGGGATATAATAATTTACCAAGTAGTTTACATAACACACCAAAATTCTTTTTATCTAAAAGAGAGTATTCTAAACAGAATCCTGGGCAGATACTATCTTTCATGTTGTTTATCACATTTTTCATGCCCCTCAGATAGCATTCCAAACCACTTTGGATAAAGAACATCACATCTAGAGAAAATTAGCTGATTGCTCTCATCTGTCTTCTTGTTACAGGGATCTTATTAAAGTTTTGAATCTTGTCCAAAACTGTGCTCTAAAATAAACCAATTTAAATCTACATTTATCAGTCAGGCTTAAAACGGAGAACAGTTTCACTCATTTCAACAATTCACTGGTTAATAACTATGTTTAACTGGTAGAGTTTTACTTGGTTCCAAAATTTCTTTCAAGAACAAAACTGTATCTCATCCCACTGATGGATAAAACACTATACAACATGTTCTATCACCCATCATGAGAAGCCTGCTTAAGGGCCAAGATGTAATTTAATGACAAAACCCCATCATCTCATGTTTTGCTACTTTTGTGTGTGATCCATCCTTTCAAAGAAGCAAGCCTTTCATTTCCAGAACATTTATTATAGGTGTGATTTCCTCTGCCCTACCTACTTGATTTTAGTAATTTAGCAGCTCGACTATAGTGACTCCATTTTTTTCTTCATTCTATTCTTCCAAAACACTTACTTTTGGTGTTCAAAATATGCACATGAATAAGGTTGGTCATTAGGACACACTGGTAGGGACCATGTCTTACTGAAGCATTTCGTTTAGGGAGCCCAGTGTACTGGCCGATGTTTTGTTATCCATTTTACTTTATCAACAGGGAAATGTTTCAGAAAATAAGCTTCATTTTACCAATTTAGAAACTGCTTTGGAATTTCATCCAAAGGTCTCTAAAAAAACCACGTTGGCCTTGGTGCTGATGCATCAAATAAATCATAAACGAAACAAACAAGCTGGTTTCTCATTGAAGGTGTGTCTGCAGAGTCCAGTGACTCTGCGTGCCAGGGGCTCTTTCTGGCACATTTCTGAACTTTGCAGAATTAATTGTGCCGAAGAGAACATCATCAAACGCGTCCGGCATACAGCGTAAACATCTTCAAACCATGATTCTGTGCCATCAAACACTCTCCAGCTAATTTCATTTGGTGCATTACGCTGGAAGACAATCGAGGCCAAGTGAAACTGCGGAAATGGGAACAATGCAGGGAGGAAAAATTTCACCCCATTAAGGGAGCCGTTTCTTCTCTGCACAAATAAGCCCACCACGCCTTGGAGGCACGACTCTATGGCTCCAGGATATTCTTAGAACGCCCCGCGGGGCCCTCTCGGGCAGAGTGAGCCCTGCACCAAAGAGGAGAATGGTGGCCTGGGCGGAAGGGGCATTTTAGGTAACGCACGAAGTCTAAACAATCGCCCACTCCATGCCCCACTCCAAGGCGCAGAAGCTGATTTTCGTGTTGATTTACAGAGGAAGCTAAAACATGGCCCCACGTTTTCCTCTCTTCTACGCCAAGTGCACGGACAGCATTTTGGGAGCCTTTCTCCTTCCCGCAAACCGCCGCGCACTAGGCCCGCCTTGCATGAAGGTTTGCACCGACTCCGCCGCTTCGCTCTCCCTGGTTCTCCCACGACCTTCCGAGGCTGGCCTCGGAACGCGACTGTCGGTGGAAGCACCCGTGTTGGCGCTCGGGCCTTGAGCGCGGCCGCTTTCCTCCAGCTCCCAGCGGCCGTCCCGCAGCAGAGCGCCAGACGCGCGCGGCCGGGCCTGGGGGCAGCGGCGGGGGCGCGCGGGCAGCTTCCGGCGGGGGCGCGCGGGGCGCGAGCGGCGGGGCGGGGCCGGGGGCGGGGCCTGGGCAGCGGCGCCCCCCGCCGAGTAGCGTGCAGGCACCGCCCCCGCGCGCCGCAGACCCGGCTGGAGCGCCTCCGCCGTGGCGGTGGCAGTGGCCGTGACCGTTGCCTCCGCGCGGCTCTGGCAGCGGCCGGGGCTCCCCGGGCTGGTAGAGGGCAGCGGGCCGACCTTCGCCCGTGGCCGCCTCGAGCAGTCACAGCTGGGACCGGGAGGCGAGGCGGCGGCGGGTAGTGCCCGGCCCTCCTCCTCACCTCCAGCCCCGGTCGACTGCGGACTCCGGGCAGTCCCCGGGCGGCGGCCAAGGCAACCGAGCCAACGGCTGGGGATGGCGAGATAGCGGCGCAGGAGCGGCCCGTGAGTCCGGGGGCGGTGGGCGCGGTGCGGAGAGTGCGAGCCGCGGAGCCTGGAGCCCGGTCCCGTGGGCGCGTCGCCACGAGTGCCTGGCGGCCCGGGCAGGGTGAGGGGCAGGCTGTGGTCCCAGGATCTGGAGGGAATCCGGGATGAGTGACTGGGGTGGAGGGGAGGGGGCGAAACGCTCGGTCCCTGCCGCTCTCCGCGTGCCCTAGGGTCATTCTTGGATCCCCAAGGGTGCCGGCTCTGCGGCTGCGAACTTTTGCCCCACGTAGGGCAGTAAGTTCTAAGACCGGAGGCTACCTGGGGGATGGGAAGGAGCTTTAATTTTTATTTTCCTTTGGAGATGTGATCAGTCAACTGAGTTCGTGACCCAGTGCCGTAGCTCCTAAACTACTTCTTCGTCCCTTCTGTAATTTATAGTGAACTGTTTGACTTACCTGTATTTTTATTTGCTTATATCCCAAGGCGCTATTCTGATTAAATGCAAAGTTAAAGCGTTGGCGATCGCAGTTAGACTTGACAAATGCCACTTCTGTTGTGCGGTCTAAAAGGACAGAGCTGGACTCATAAGTTCTGACCCACAGAAAACTGCACATCAAGTGTTGTGAATTTACGTCTGGGCTTGAATAATGTGATTCTGGTCCTAACCTTCGGCTACCAAAAATAGATGAGGTCTTTTATTTGTAGTTGGGTATCTTTGTGTTCCTTTTTGTATGGGTGTGTTTAATAAACAAATATTGATACAACATGTGTACTGTTATTAGTGGTGTTCTTGTGGAAGTGATTTTTCTCCATTTCTTTCTATGTTCAAAATACATTCAACAGAAAAGTTTTAGTTTAAAGTTTGCCTTCCTATTTGTTTTCAGTTTCAGATTTGTCTTTAAATTAAAAAAATACTTGGAGTAAAATCAATGTGACTTAGTATCAGTTAGGGGTATGAAAATTATTTCTAACTTAAATTTAAAGCAAACTTCCCTCCCCAACAGATGAAAACACTTTAATAATCGTTTGTTTAGTGCAAATGACGCTTGCCCCTCCCCTTAAATGATTATTTTGCAACAGATCTGAAATTTCACTAATATCAGAGGGTTCCTTGTCTGAGCCTGGCAGAGAGAGGAAAGGAAACCTAAGTATAGTGTTTTTTTAAAAACAGGAGACAATCCTCTTACTTGTTTTCTTACTTTGACTTTGTTTTATGACTAGGTGGAAACTGTTGGTTTGGAGGCTTCATTAGGTAGTTACATGCTCAATTTAAATAGGGGGTATGTTTTTTAGGTGAACCGAGCAGCTATTTCCCTTCCAAGAATTGAATTGAGGCTTATTTGCTTTGTAATAGGTGAGATCACAAGCTTGCCTCTCTCTCATTACTGGAGACTTGGATTCTCTTCTGGGAATTAAGGATCAAGAACTGTGCCATCAAAGAGAACAAACTTGTGATTTTTGAAAGCTATTGCTTGTTGATGATTATCCTTGAATAATATATTGGTAATATAAAATATCCTAACATTAAAATGTGTCATTAATTTGTGGGACAGGTAATTTATGCACACTGTAGAAGATTCAATAGATACAGAAAGCTATAGAATGTAAAATATACCTCTCTTACCCTACCCCACAACAGCACCCTGTTCTCCCCAGGAACTCGGGTTACTAGCTCCTTGTGTATATCTTTCCAGATATAGCCTATGCTAGTATAAACATTTAGTATGTGTTCTTTTTATTTATCTTTCCACAAATAAGGACACATTGTATACTCTGTTCTGCACCAGCTCTCCACCCTCCCTGTAGAGTACTAAATCTTGGCAGTCTCTATATCAGTACCTAAGAGAGCTGTCTCATTCCCTAACAGCTGCTGAGTACTCCATTAAGGGTAAACCATAATTGATTTAACTTCTTTTTTATCGAAATATGTTTAGGTTGTTTTTAATATTTTGCTGTAAAATTGTAAAACATTAGTTTTTGAGGTTTCTAAGTGGATTTCAACGATTCCCAAAGGCCCAGAGGCAATAACAACTTACTTCTTTGCATCGCATTCCGAGAACTAAATGTCCCTTCTCTGCAGTGTATCTCTTTTGCTTTTATATAATTTCAAAGTGATCCATAAGGATGTTTGGTGTCTTTGTGGTAAAGCATGAGCCATGATGGCCAATAACTAAAATCGATTCCTGATTAGCACCTTAGCTCTTTGTTTCAACACAAGGCATAAAAGAACAGATACAAAATTTTAAGGATAATCTGTAAGAAAAATTCTCAACAGTTTAAGTGTTTTTGAACATGGAGAAAAAGTTTATACCTTTGATTAAAGTGAAGACTAAGGTGGTATATGTTTTATAAAACTTGTTTGCCATTAGGCACTGAAATCTTTGCCTTCTGTAGATTATCACCAACATCTCATATTTTAATGTTGCTGTAATATGGTTACAAATTGTACAGTTTGTGAGAAGGTCAGTAAGTCTTAAGGGGAATATTCTTTTAGAAAATATTTGACTTATTTTAAATTAAAAATTGAGGCCTCAGTATGTGTTCAGAACAAATTATAGAAATAATGCTAATGCTAGAAATTGAGCCTAATACATTATAAAGTTTGAGTATTAGCCAGTGTTGAGCTTTATATTTTCATTGTGTTTGTTTTTGAAAATCTTTGTAAGAGTAGTATAAGCAATAATGATCTTTTTGTTTTAACTGATCAAATCTTTTAGCATTTAAGTTATTTCATTTTGCCTTTATTATTTGATACCTGTCATTGTAATACAAAACTGCTAATATTGGCTGTATTTGCTGTTCTTAAATAAGTATTTATTGAGCATCTGTTATATTTCAGGCAACTTCTAGGAACTAAGAATGTAGCTGTGCATCAGACAGACAGGCCCCACAATGAGTGCACGTTTTATTGGGGGAGAAGACAAAACACAGAGAAGCAATGAAGGAGATAGTATCAGATAGTGCTAAGTACTGGAAAAGTCATAAAATAGGGTTGTTGTGGTAAAAGAGGGGAGGGAGAGGTGCTGCTTTTTTAGATTGAGTGGCCCCAGAAGCCTCTCTGAGATGGAGAGGTTTGAGCTGAGAGTTGAAGGACAGGAAGAAGCTTATGTTTTGGGAGGTTTGGAGGAAGAGTGGCTCCAGCAAAGGGAACAGCAAACAGCACGTGCAAAAGCCCTGGAGTGGGGCTGAGCCTCCCATGCCGGAGGAACAGAGAGGGCTGCCTGTGCGGCTGGGGTTTATGATGAAGGGGACAGGGGTAGAGCTGCAGGCAGGCGAGAACAGGCGCTGGGGCTGGTGCCCTGTGTGTTTGCACATGTCGAGGAATGTTTACAGCAGTGAAAAGCGGGACCTTGGGTGGTGGCGCTTCTCCACCTGCTGGAAGCTCCGGAAGCGTACGCACAGATCTTGTTCCTCGCTCCTTCCCCAGCACCTGCACCGGGAACAGCTTTGGTCACAGTGAGCTGGGACTATTTGTTGAATTAATGAATAATCAAAGGTTAAAAAATAATCTCGCCTGATTTTGGTTAAAGTGCTTAGATTCGTAAGTCTTTTGTGTGAGCTTTCTATCTTGGCTCTGGACCTTGACATTACCCAATCTGTTATACACTGTTAACATAGCCTCTCAAATTATTGCTTTAGGTCAGTTGCAATTGATTGCTATTACATAAAATTAAAGTATGAAGCCTTAAAAACAGACCTAATTTTTCAGGACATTATAGTGATTTCTGAGTCAGTTAATCAGAAGTTTTATCTTTGATTTCATTGAATTAGCTATTTGCTTAAGTGTGAAATTTTCAAAGATGACTTGGGTAGGGGGTATACTGATTGTCTTGATTCCTTTGTGTCAGTGACAGACTAAAGAGCACACACATGGAACTTTTGCAGGTACATTTTTTTTTTCTCACAGGAAGAATGTGTGCATGTTCTATTTTAGGGAATATCAGGAACTGTGGCATTTCCTCTTCCCAACTTCTAATCTGTTTGTCCTAAATATACGTTCCTTTATGTTAATTGAAAGCTTGGGAAATGAGTTTTGTGCCAAACAGTTGTTATTAACATTAATGGGAATCTGTTGTCTTTATTTTGACTGTGACTTTTGCTCCCTTTCAATACCAGTTTTGTGATCTTTCAGAAATGATGGTTTCTAATTATTTTATTTTTTATTCTAATTTGGTTAATACCAGAACCCAATAAGTTGTTTCTATTAAGATAATTTTATCTTCCAACCTTCTCTCAGAAGCTCTGTGCAAATACTACATAAAGAATGGATCCTGGGGAAGCCGGGGTGGCTCAGTGGGTTAAGCGCTCACTTTGCAGCGCCGAGGACCAGGGATCGCATCCCGGCCCTGGCCCGTGCGGAACCATATGCTGAACTGGGAGCTCCCCCAGTTCAGTTCTCTCTCTGTCTGTGTCTCTGTATCTCTCTCTCTCTCTCTCTCTCTCTCTCTGTCATAAATAAATAAATATATATTTTAAAAAAGAAAAAAAAGAATGGATCCTGTGACTCCTAAATTTTAAGCTAAGTAGCCTTTATCACTATCATTGCAATGAAGTCTTCAGGCAAATAGCAGAATCATGTCAGCATGTTTTGTGTGTAACTGGTTGTGGTAAATTTAGAGACTGAGACTTTGAGTTAAAGTACTTCTACTACTTCCTTTACATTCCTTTGTGAACTGTAAAGATGCAGAAATCCCATATTTGTCCTGTGTTGTCTAATCTCACATACACCGTCTCACAGTTGTTGCTGCTGATATTGCTCCTGTGAGAAAAGGCTGTGTTTATCATACTTTTATGATTTAATGTTTAATATTGAGAAAAACTTCTGATGGCTGAGTTTTTAATGTACTTTTTTACAGAGGGGAGAAACTATGGCTCTTACCCATTCTCCTGGTTTGTAGGGCAGGTACAGAAGACTTGGAATCATGTGCAGAGAACAGAAGTGTGTCTATATGATTAAGTGGAAATATCATGACAAGACCACAAGGAGGCGATACCACCTGAAATCTTGTGTGGCTCTTGGGATGGAGGGAGCAGGTGTGTGTCTTGGGATACTGAGGCCCCTTGCTGTGCTTTCCTCTCACTGCTGTCAGAAGAAGGCTTCTTCAAGGACACACACCCTGGATCTGAAGAGAGTTGAAATGGTGGTGGCAGAAACATCTGGTGGGTGGACAATAACAAGTGGTGGCAGAAGTAGTGCCTCCCATTTCTAATAATAGAAATGCTAATGGAGCAGTGAGTTATAGACATTCTATAGGCAGGGTTTTGAGTGTCTCTTGAGTTGGGGGGTGGGGGTAAGCTGGAGAGAAGAACTCACCATCAGGACTTCAGTGCTGCAGCCCCTGAGGGTGCCGGCCTTAAAGCTGAGATGCCAGCTATTTCTGTCCACAGGCTTGGAGACCCACTGCCATAGCAGTGAGGTCCTGTTTCACATTTCATGCCTGCGTGTTTACAGGGCAGTACAAAAATGAAGGGGGCAAGAACATTTTAGAAACCTCTTCTAATAAGTAGTTAAAATTGGGAGCATAAATCTTCATCAACTGGAACCTTATCCTGTGTTTATTCCTTGAAGGTACCCAAATCATCGAAGTTTTACTGTAGATGTCAAATTAGTTTTTTGGAAAGCCTGATTGTTTGTTTCTTTCTATTATTTTTAATAAGATTTATTGTATTGTCTTGAGAGAAGGTGACAGAGAGAGAAGGGCCCAGAGCAGTCTCCGTAGTTGTACATCATCTGTTGTGACATGGTTTTGTTCCACACAGGTGGATGTGGGACCACTCGGGGCAGGAACTGAATTGCGGGGGCCGGGGTGGGGGGGTGGGGCTCTCGCATGGGAGATGAGAGCCTTCATTGCCATCGTGGCAGTTACCAGTTGTGCCAGAGTTTAGCATATGGGTTTGCACGAGCTGGGCTGGGATTTGATCCCCAGGCCTCACGGTTGCAGGGCAAGCACTCAACCTGTTGAGCTCTCCTGGCATCCCTTGGAAAGCCTGATTCTTATTTCACGGAAGCACTACATAGTACAATGCAAGCTTGTTCAACCTGGGAGCTGAATGCAGCCCAAGACGGCTTTGAATGTGGCTCAACACAAATTCGTAAGCTTAAAACATGAGATCTTTTTGCGATTTTTTTGTAGCTCATCAGCTATCGTTAGCATTAATATATATTATGTGTGGCCCAAGATAATAATTCTTCTAATGTGGCCCAGGGAAGCCAAAAGATTGGACATTCCTGATGTAGAGCTTAAAGTACAAAGCTCTTATAAGTAATGGGAACCTAAACATCTGAACAAAATCAAAAGACGTATAAAATTTGAAAGCCAGTAGAGACCTCAGATTGTCAACTTCTTAAGTTTACTAATAAAGAAACCAGTGGAAGCTGGGATGGCTCAGCGGGTTAAGCACTCACTTTGCAGCCCCAGGGACTGGACTGAGAATTGAGTCCCTTCTCTAGCCCCTAGGGACCCATATGCTGAATTCGGGTGTGCTTCCCTGTGGGAGGCCCCCAGTTTGGTTTTTGCCTTCCCCCCCCTTTATCCCGTTTGACCCCTGACTTGAGGGGACATGCCTCCCATGTATAAATGCCCCCAACCTGGTTCCCACCCTGCGCGAGCCCTGCCCACCTGTGTGGAATGAAACCATGTCGAAAACTGATGATGTGCAGCTATGGAGACTGCTCTGGTTCCTCCCTCTTCTCTCTGCCTCTGTCTGTCTCTGTCTGTCAAAAACAATAAAATAACAAAAAAAAAAAGAAGAAGAAGAAGAAACCAGGATGCAGAGGTGTTGTAATTTGCCCTGCAACCCAGTGGTTCCACAATGGATCCTAACTGGGACTTGGTAATCTCACTGCAGCTCCTCAGAGGCAGGAACTCGGGTTCACCACTGTCCCTGGCATGCAGATATTTGTTAAATAAATGAATATCTAAAAGGATTTTGAGAACTTCAGATTGCACATTAGCTATAGATAGTATTTATAAAATTTTAAAGAATATACAAGGTCATGAGTTTTTCATAAAAATATAGAACTTGTGGCTATTAAAACCCAAACTACGGTATTGTAGTAAGCCTAATACTAGCCAGATGTGCAAGTAAAGATATGGTCTTTTACTTATTGACTTGGCATCTTTCTGCGCTCATGTCTCTAGGTTTTTTAATAGTCATTCTTTTAAAAATTCAGTCTGCTGGTATCTGATGTCATTAAAATTGTGTATTTGAAAACATATGTAGTTTAAAATCTAGGATTTGTTTTCTGAGTTGGCTGTTTTTCTGGATATGTTTCATTAATAGTTTCACTGTTTTTAAAACTTGGGGCCATATAGGAATTTGATTATTTAAAAACAAACCTAGCCCAGTAGAAGGTTTTGGAAATTGTCACTTTCAAATGTTACTGGTGGGTGTTTCAATTGTTACAACTTTCCAGAGGGCCATTTCATATTACTCATGGGAAGCCTCAAAAATGTGCCATATCCCTTAGTTAGGCATTTCCACCACGAGGAATTTAAGGGGAAAAAGAAGAAAGCATGTGTAAGCCCAATCGATAGCAGTGGCTCTCGCCTACGCGGTGCATGTGGACATCACCTTCCTGTCAGTTGCTTTCTCCCCCCACAGTAGTCCTGAACTTGGGAAGAGCTGTGCTCAGTGGGGTGTCTCGAAACCCAGAGGGAGGGGCTCTCTGAAAATCTGGGAAAACTCATCTCCAGAGTCTGGTGACTGCCACAAAAAGTATGTGCAAAACACCTTCTGGTTTGCAAAAATGATTTTTGTGGCTTTGTTTATGATAGTGTTTATAAGCTAGAAACAAATGCTCAATAACAGGGAGATTGATTACACAGATTGTGGTATGTACATGTAATGGAAGGAAAACAGTTTCTTCATTACTGTTGAGGTAGAGGAGTATTTATTGATATGGAAAAACAGTGCAAAATAGTATGTGCAAATTAATCTAAGTTGGGTATTTTTTTTGGAGGGTGAATGTGTGTGAGAAAGGGTGTATGTGTGTGCAAGGACGCACGCGTACATATGCATGTACAGTTTTCTAATTATGTTGGGAAATGCCAGGAAAATTATATACCAAATTTTAGGTGAGATTATCTTTGTTGAAATCATAGGTGACTATTATTCTCTTTATTTTCCTGATTTCCAACATGTAAAGCATATTATATAGTAAAAAAAAGAATGGGGTCAAATCTCATTTCACATTTACTGGTTTTGTGAACAGCAAGTTCTGGGTCTGTTTCTTTATCTGTAAAGTGGGAATGATACTATGCAGCTCACACTGCCTGTAGGTAAAGTTGGATAAATGTTCCCTGGACCTCACCGATATGATATAATGATTGAGGCCAATTTTATATTCCTATTAATAAAGGATTTTGAAGCAGAATAATTTTCTTTTATAAACATATCAAACTGTTGTGAAAAGCACTTGACGTTCTAACAATATTTCATTGTTTCTGGTCAATGGGAAATACTATTTTGAATTGAAGCCTTTTTTTCCCTTCATTTATTGTCTTCAATAATCCTAAAGTTCTTGAAGGTCGGGGTCCAATCTTTTATAGAGTTGTTAAAACGCAATGTGATTTATTCACTCAGTAACAATTAAGGGCCTTTTCTTTGTTTTTGCCAGGCAATGGGTAAACGGTAGATATGCAGCAGTGCCCAGGGCATACATGCCCTGCCATTTGAATAACATAGAACATGACATGGCCAGGAGGCGCACACACTCAATAAATGGTGGTGTTACAGTTAACAATCCAGTAGGCCTCCTCTCCTCTCCTTCAGTTTTAAAAGAAACATTGTTGTCATGCTGCTTTTCAGTGAACACAGACATGCCTCCACTCATTCCACAAACTACATGAGCAGACTAGGTTATTTCTCCTTGACATTCACCAGGGATTTAGTGATGGCTTACAATATACATGTGTGAGAATATCCTAGGTTAATAGTCTTAAAATTGCTACTATATATCTTCTGTGAAGGACTTGCCTTTTTGAGATTAACTTTTATAGAATTACTGAGATGGGTTCCTACTCATAAATTTAGGATGAATGAAATCCATGGATATTCTATTTGAGAAATTCCAGCACATACTCTTACTAAGGACGAGGGTGTAAAGTGTTTAGTGTAAAATAATGATTTCATCTGGCAGTATATAGAACTACATTAATTTTGTAATTTGTTCCTTATGCAGGGACAGCTTTTTGTTGTTATTGTTTTGTTTTGTTTTTGAGTTAGCAACAGTTGTAAATATTTTCATATAAAGTAGACCCTCAGAAGTCATGAGATGTCTTCAAACTTGCATGATGAATACTGGCCTTAAATTTTAGTTCTCTCATCCAGCCTAATAAAAGGAGATGATTTCACAAGTTTTTTGTTGTTGTTGTTCCTTTATAGAATCCATGGTAAGGAATAGTCATGTCACAGGTCAGAGTCACCAGCACAGTCAACATTTTAGTCTTTATTTCACATTTTTTTCTGCCTACCCCATTGCTTTCCATGACCCACTTTACTCTCCGTTTCCACTGGAACCAGCAGTTAGCTCCCTTTTTTTTTTGGTGTTATTATTTTGGGGGGCAGGGGGGGGGAGGCAGGGGGCAGTTTTCCCAAAGAAACACTTTATCCCTCTTAATGAGATGTACTAAGTGTGTAATGGCAAATAGAGAGCAACCAAGTTATGTTGACATGCAGACATTAGACTGTTCGCTAGACAGAATTTAGCCAACTCACCCTTTCTTAAATGCCAGCTTCAATAAAAGGACAGATGACTTTGTTTTGGAGCTTTGAGCTGACTTACAAATAGTCAAAGCTGTGATGGCTCCACTCATGCATTTCATGGGCTGCATTGCTGGGATCAAAAACTCAAATGCGGGGAAGCTGGGATGGCTCAGCGGGTTACGTGCTCGCTTTGCAGCCTTGGGGTCTGAGTATCGAATCCCAGCCCTGGCCCGTGTGGCCCCATATGCTGAACTGGGTGTGCTTCCCCAATTTGGTTCTCACCCCCTGGTTTGGCCTATGGCTTGAGGGGGTACGCCTCCCATGCAGGACGCCCCCAGCCTGGTTCCGCCCTGTGTGGCCCCCACCCACCTGTGTGGAACAAAACCATGTTGAAAACTGATGACGTACAACTATGGAGACTGCTCTGGGCCCTCCCCCTTCTCTCTGTCTCTGTCTCTGTCAAAAACAATAAAATAAATCTTAAAAAAAAAACAAACTCAAATGCTTACAGGGACAATGGAGTCTAGTCCATTGCTCAGTGGGTCCAATCTGCCTTTTGTCTTTATACTTTTGATAGAGACAATGAGAACAACTTTACTTTCTTCTTAATTCTCCTATAAGATAGACAGCAGTGGTATTCTGGATAGTAAATGGCAACTGAAATTTGTCTCAGTTTGTGGGACCAATAAGGAAAGATACTGGGAAAGTTGGATCTGGAGTGATGTGCACTGAAATTTGAAGGATGAATTGGTGTTTGTTAAATGGACAAGTAAAGTGAGCAGGGAATTCTAGGTGGAGGGTAGAGAGTGTGCGGTGACACAGAGGCCAGCCACCTGGCATGTTTAGTGGGACGCGAACACGGGCGGTGTGGGGCAATGAGCAGAGATGGGATTGAGAAGTTAGGAGGCCTGGAACCTCAGAACCTCATGCCATGCTAATTTTGGCGCCTTTTATGATAGGCCAGGGAGAGAGAGACTTGCGAGACACATTTCAGAAGGGTTGGCTCCAGGTTGTGCTGTGAAAGGCTTGGGACTGTGGAGGCCTGCATGGAGCACTCAGTAGTAGTGCAGGCCCAGGGGAAGAGCCCCAGCCAGCCTCCAACTGGGCCTGGCCCTGGAAGCTTGTCTTTATTTTCTTAATAACATTGAGGCAGTGACACACGTAGTAGTAGTGACTTACAAGCTCCTTTCATGCTCAATCCACCATGCCCCTTTTTAAAGCTTCTGATTCAACTTAGTGAAAAGGCTTTAATGTGTTTAAAGCTCTCAAATACATACCTGTATTGATGCCTTAGTTTTAAGTTGCTAAATGGTCAAGTGGTCCCTAAGTGTGGGTGGTACTATGAAATGGGGAGCAGGCAAAGTCCAGAGTGATGAAGTAGCTGGCTGAGCTAACGCTGCTGGTCAGAAGGTACAAAGTTTCAGGTGTAAAATGAGTAAGTTCTGAGGATCTAAGGTACAGTGTGGTGACTGGAGTTAATAATACTGTCTTGTATACTTGAAATTTACTGGGAGAAGAGATCTGCAGCATTTTCATTGCACGTATAAAAAGGAAGGCAACTGTGAGGTATAGATGTCTTAATTAACTTGATTGTGGTAATCATTTCACAATGTATATGTATATCAAGTCATCACATCATGTACCTTAAATATGTACAATTTTAATTATCAGTTATACCCCGTAAAGCTGGGGAAAAATGGGAAGTAAGTTGTACATATGGAGAGATGAGGTAAGAATACCTAGAGTAAGATTTACATTGAAGTGGGAATTAATACTAATTTGGGCAGTAATACCAATAATAATAACTTAAGTTTCATATTAATAATACCTTAATGTTGGGTTATCTACTTGTTAATGTTTCAGAATAAAACTGAATCCTCCAATTTTAATAGCATTGGAGGACAGAATTTTAGATATGTTTTGTGATAAAGGAGGAGACAAAACCCCTACCTCTCATTGTTTTGGTAGTTTTGCATTACATCATTGGCCCATTTCATGAACCAGTCTTCTGTGTTTTTCCCACATGTTGCTGCTCAGTCATTTTTATTTTAACCTGTCTTTATTTATTTTCTGTGTGTTATTGTTGGTATGTCTTCATTTGATTTTGGACCCTGAGATTATCAATACTAAATTGGTACATTAGATTAGTTTATTGGAGTAATTGATTAGAATCCTCATTATTACATCCAATATTTGCTATTTTTCCCATTTTTTTAATCTGCAGATTCAATTAATGTGATTTCTATATTTTTACCCAATTCGTTAATGAAATGTCAAAAAAACAAAACAAAAAAAACCAGAACTCTGTCACATCTGCCCATAATGTTTGTCCAGGTTGACTGCATCCATTAATTAGCACCCTTTGAGTCACATTGATCACGTAGTGAAAGAACCTTCTTCACTTTTTTTTTTTTTTAACAATCTGCAGTTCTTCATCTGCTTGTAAATATTTTTCAGGCATTAGATAAGATCTTGTTCAAATCAAGGTGGTAGCTTGTTGTTGCTTTGTTTCCTGAACACAGAGTGCCTGACCCTTGTCATGATATGATAAATGCAATTACTTGGTAAAGCAGGTATTTCCCCCCCAAGAAGAGCATTCATCTGGGCAGGGAGAGGGTGTGATCAGCATTCCTGATCACATTCTTCATCTCCTAGTTCACAGAGGTGACAAACAAGGTGTCAGATCTAAGAATAATACAACTGTAAATTTTTATGACATTGAAAGTATGGAAAGTAGGCCTATGATGGTAGTTGTGTAATTTTAGAGATATTAGGGGACTTGTCAGAGGTCGCATATTGCCACCTAGTCACTGGTTGAATGGGGACTGGAGCCCAGGACTTCTCACTCTGGTTCAGTGAGCTTTTGTTCTACATTTTTCAGTTTAGGTTAATGGTCTGGAGCAGCAGTGCCCAACCTTTTGGCACCAGGGACGGGTTTTGTGGAAGATGATTTTTCCGTGGACCTGGGTGGGGTGGGGGTAAGGGGATGCTTTTGGGATGATTCAAAAGCATTACATTTATTGTGCATTTTATTTCTATAACTATTACATTATAATATGTAATGAAATAATTCTACAACTCACTATAATGCAGAATCGGTGGGAGCCCCAAGCTTGGGTTTTGCTATGAGTCTGCAAGCAGTTGACTTATTATGGTCTCTGTGCAGTCCAACCTCTCTGTTAATGTTAGTCTGTATTTGCAGCCTCTCTCCAGCACTAGCATCACCGCCTTAGCTCCACCTAGAACCCTTACATGCACAGTTCACAAGAGGTTTTGCGCTCCTATGAGAATCTAATGCCACCACTGATATGACAGGAGGTATGTAGCTCAGGCAGTAACGTGAGTGATGGGGAGCAGCTGTAAATACAGATGAAGCTTCACTCGCTGCCCTGCTGCTCACCTCCTGCTGTGTGGCCTGGTTCCTAACAGGTAGCTGACCAGTACTGGTCCCTGGCCTGGGGGTTGGGGACCCCTGGTCTAGAGACGAGATTTGTAATCAGATCTGCGTTCAAATCCAGATTCTGCCCCTGCCTAACTGTGATCTCAAGCAAGTGTCAAATACCTCTCATTTTTCTTGTTATAAAAAGGGGGAGAATAATGATACTAATCTCATAGGGTTGTTAAGGAAAATGAATTCAATATTGCATTTGAAGAAGTTCAAACAGTACCTGATCATAATAAATAATGCATGGTTGCTGAAAAATAATGTCAATGAATTCTACATTACTATGGTTGATTTAACTAAAACCAGCATTTCAATTACACAAAACTATTACATATTAGTATTTTTTCCTCTTGAAATTTAATAACAGCTTAAGGATCGTTTTATTCCATGTAGTAAAAGAAAAAAAAAAAGTAAGAAAAGTTCTCCAGTAGTTTAAGCTGGTATTGTTCTTTTATTCATAAAAGTTTTTTATAGCAAGCCAGTTCATTCAAAAGCATATATGGTTCAACTTTCTGTTCTGAATGTAAAGAAACAATTGAGTGTAATCAAAGTATTTTAAGTCCTCACCTAAGACTCCACTAGGGAGGGTTTGTTCATTTCGCTCAATAAATCCTGAATATCTAGCACATGTAAAGCCCTCTTAGATGCAAGATAAATCTCTGCTCTTAAGTGTATTATAATTAATTGGAAAAGATGATGGGAGGAAGGGAGAGACTATTCTCTGCATTACCTGGTATGATGTGATAAATGCCTAAAATGGGAATTAAACGAATTGCAGTGGAAGCCTTAGAGAGTGCTGGTATCTTAGTTCTACAAGAGAGCCAAGACAGGAGGCAGAGATGCCCCAAGGATGGGAGTAGAGGAGGAGGGCAGATTGTAGAGCCCATGTGTGAATTTTTTTCTTTGAGATTTATTTTATTGTTTTGACTGAGAGAAAGAAAGACGAAGACAGAGAAGGGAGAGGGTCCAGAGCACTCTCCACAGTTGTAAGTCATCAGGTTTTCTATGTAGTTTCATTTCACACAGGTGGGCGTGGGAACACGCCCTGTAGGAACCAAACTGGGGGCCTCGCACATGGGAAGTGCACCCCAGTTCAGCATATGGGTCCACACGGGCTGGGGCCAGGACCGGGACTCAGTCCTCTGGACCCTGAGTTTGCAAGGCAAGCACTCAACCCACTGAGCCATCCGGGCATCCCCTCCAAAGGTGAATTTGAGTTTGTCCCAGATACAGTCTGTCTTTGGTGGTACAGGCTCCTGATAGTTGGCCTGGAGCTTGAACGAATGAAAGATTAGAGAGAGAAATGCGATTTAAAGCCAGGAGAGTCATTGTGGGAGATGGATTGTGGGAGACCCTTGCTGGAGGCCATGAGATGGAATGAATTACGTAGTGACTTAAATTACCTGTCCCTGATATGAGCCAGAGCAGTGGAAATGAAAAATAGAGGTAGTGGTGAGTAGAAAGAAACAAGGCATGTTTTAGAGGTAAAACTGGTGAGTAGGTGGAAGGAATGAGGAAGGAGGAGGAGTCAAGGGTAACTCCTTCTTGGGTGACTCATGTAGACTAGTTCATGAAGGAGAACTGGGGCACAAGAGCCAGTTTGGAAGGGAAAGTGAGTTCAGTTTTGTCCATGTGGAGCTTTGAAGGAATCTCAATAAGTGGATATGTAGTTTCAAAATATTCATGAAGGACCTCATTTGAGTGGATTTGTATAGATTAGCAAGAAATTGTCCACTAGATGGTTAATCTGTAACTGGGAAGAGGCCAATACTGGAAATACAGATTTGAAAGTCATGATGAGTAGTGATTAAAGCCACAGGAATAGATAATGCTGTTTAGTGAGGGAATGTGAGATGAATGAGCAGTGGGCTAAAGGAAGTCCACCAAGGATGCTGAGCAGGAATGGCATCCTTGTGGCATGTCCAGCCAGTGGGGGAAGGAATGAATTATTTAAATAGTAGTGTTGGGGGGAAATAGAGGCTGGATCCCTCACTCATACTGCTTACCAAAATTAATGTCATATTGATTAAAGCTTAAAATGTTAAGAGCCTTAAATATACTTAAGACTATACTCCTATAAGTGACAATTTAAATAGTGTTGGTATGAAAAAAAGTATTGATGAGAAACCATAAAGGACAAAATTGAGAAATCTGGCTTAATGAAGAGTCAAACAAAAACCTTATTGGAAAGTAAGAAAGCAAGCTAGGAAATATATTTGCAATATATATAACAGAGTTAATGTGCATCTTATGATTTTTTTATCAAGTAATGAGGAAAAGATTAATGCCTAGTTAGAAAAATGGGCAAAAGAAAGAATAAGTAGTTAATAAGTAAAGCTATTAACCAATAACCATATGAAAATCTATTTTGAATACATAATTAAGGAAATGCCATTTATGGCCTAACAGTTGGAAGAGATTAAAATTAAAAAAAGAAGAGAGACAGATAATTCTAGATGGTGAGAGTGTGGGAAATGGAATTATTTCCAATTCTTTTTGAAGGTAAGCTTTTATCATGCTTTCTTGCACATTAAATTTCTCTTAGCTATTTTTGAACAAGAAGAGATGTTCTTCAAGGTTGTTTCTTTACTATAATAATAGAGTGTTTCATCCTTTGGACAGAGTGAAGAAACAATTTTATAGACATTTGTTGGAGGCTGTTGCATGCCAGTCACTCTTACAGCCGAACTGAGGTGAGAGATGAGGTTATAGATGTCACTCTTCAGTGTAGTGGAGCTTCCAGGGAATCCTGAAGGATGAGAAGGACTAGAGCGGGGGTGGCGAACCTGTGGCACGTGTGCCCAAAGTGGCACGCGGAGCAATTATTTCGGCACGCGGAGCTGTGAATACCATTTAAAAAATTATTGTTTATGCTCTTATAGACATAAAAATAATCGATACCTCTATCTCACTCAATGGGTTGGCACGTGAGTCAAGCGAGTATACTCTTATTTCATAAACTTTGGCACTCAATCGCCAAAAGGTTCGCCACCCCTGAAGAGTATGGAGAACATCACAAGGGGCATTTCATAGAGGTAGTGGTTTGCAGGGAATCCCTGAAGCTAGTGGGAGTGGGGAGTATTTGGGGAGCTGCAGGGGGTTAACCTGGTCTGGTGTAGAATGGGTGGGACATTTGATGGCCACTTGAAGGGTTTTGTCTATCAGGCTGAATAGAAACTTGATGTTGGAGCAGGGGGAGCCTTGGAAGGACGATGAACTGGAGTGTGATATATTCAACTTTGTTTTGACGTGCTGAGGTTGATATTGAACAGGCTCTTGAATTAACATGGGAATCCTCACTGGAGTGCAGATTACCAGAACCAACACAGAAGACCATAAGGATCCTAAAAACAAAAAGTCTGGATGACTGTGTGCAAAAAATTCCTAGGAAACGCAGACACATTTAAAAATTGACAAGAGTATTCTGTTTGAATCATAGACCAAGAAATAACTGTGGTTAACTTGGGGAAACAATATCCTCCATAATCCACAATGATATATTCTTAAAAACATAACAAACTTAAATTATTTTTTTGCATGCAGAATGCAGCTTTTAAAACATGTAATGGAAACTGTAAGCAGTTGAGCTGTCCTCCAGCTTAGATTCCCAGATTTCCTTGGTTCACAGTGCCTTGGTATTCCATTGTTTTTACCCAGATGCTCCCAAGTAATAGTTAGGTCCAAACTACTTAATAAACATTTATGACCCGACACTTGTATAGCTGTTTGAAAATTAATGCATACCAACTTAAAGGAGAAATAATATTTTTTATTTCATTCTTAAAAAGCCACGTGTGAACCTGTTGGATACTGTATACTGGTAACTTCTCAAGCCTTGGAGATGGATTGGACATACCACCCTCATTTCCATTTCTACATTGAGTTTTGGGTGGTACTTGGGTTTTATCCCAGCAACCAGTGACCCTTTCCCTTCCCTTCACAAAGTCCTGATATCATTGAAACGCTTGTAGCACGGCCTAGTGCTGAAACTGAACTACCTTGAGGTAAAGGTCCTGACAGTGTTGAACAGATGTCACTTTATTTCCTTTGAAAATTTAAAATATACTGTAATACCCAGTTTATTTGCCTCTGTGGCTTGGGCCACCTCAGTGCATGGTTTGGGAACCACAGCCCTGACTTAAGGTTCCCTGTTGACAGTATTAGGGTTAGCATGAAGCTTAACAGTCAAAGCACACTTTGTAGACATATATTCATTTATGTCTTGTTATTCATTCATCCATCACCCAGCTTAGAGTTCTGAGTGTGTGCTTCATGTCCGGCACTGTGCTTGGACACTCAGGGCTAGCAATGAACTCCTAAGGAGCTTGTAGCCTGTTGGAAAGATCACAGAATTGGGAAGTGATGCATTTGGGCAGCGGTTAGCAAACTTAATATAAGGGGCCAGGAAGTAAATATTTTAAGCTTTGTAGACCATGAAGTCTCTGTGGAAGCTAGTCAACACTAACACTGTTGTGAGAAAGCAGACATGGGCAATATATATACACACACACGCACGCACGCACGCATGCACACACACACATATACTGGGTATGGCTGTATTGTAGTAAAACTACTTACAAAAGCAGAGGTGGATGGAATTTGGCTCATGGGTCATAGTTTGTGCAGTCCCTGTAATAGGATATAATTAAAACGTCCTAGGAGCAGAAGAAGGGGCAGCTAACCTGCCGGGGATTCCTGGAAGGTATTGCAAAGGTGGGGATGATATCTTTCACCCCTACCAGGATCTTACCAGGTGAATTGAGAACAGTGGCAGAAAGTACAGAGGGAATTCCAGGCACAAGGAAAAATATGTGCAAATAAAGTCATGAAGAGATCGGCATTTTGGAGAACAATACCAATTTTAATTTGACCTCGAATGAGATGGGGGAGGGCAGGTGCACAGGGCTTCTTCCCTGCATTAAAACTCCAGTTTCATGGTCCATTTCTCTCTCTCTGTTTGTTTGTTTGTTTGTTTGTTTGTTTGTTTGTTTGTTTGTTTTGTACCTCATTTTGGGAGATAAATTATATCTTGCTGTAATTCTCTAGATGTAGTAGCCTCTGGAGAATGGGTGTGTGGCCCGTTGCTGCCCCCTTCAGAGACCAGGCAGGTGAGCTGTGCTTGCACCTGCCTGTGTGTGTAGTTTACCTGTTTGGCATTTGCATTGGCACTTCGCTGCTACATCACCAGGTGGCTATCCTAATTTTGAATATTAGCTCCTGAAATTGTATAAAAATGTGTTCTCCTCTAAGAAAGCATTGAAGGGGACAGACAGCAAGTTCTGACAATGTTGTTATCAGAAGGGAGCAGAGACAAGTTTCACATGCCCCCTTTTTTTTTTATTCTGGAAGTACGTAGAAAGGCTCTGTTCATGTTTTGGCCTCAAGTCCATTTGAACGTTTTGCTTGGTAGAGAAGCCAGATCTATTACAAGCATAATATATTGCCTAAGTGACTTACTCAAAACTTTCTATGTAAATGTTATAACAAAATGAAGTCTTTCTTATCATCCTGCCTGTTTTCGGTCAAGCAGACTTGGCGACACTGCCTTTGATTCTTCTGTTCCCCAGCCCCCGACCCTGATGCACACCGACCTCCTACGTGGTGTCCCTGTACAGTGGCTTGGGCTGGCACTGACCTTGTGCTCTTGTGTCTGCTTGCTTGTTGCCTGCCAACAAGAGTGGAATATTGCAACTTAACTTTGGGAAGTTTCTCATATGGACCCTGAGCAGGGCTGGCCTCTCCACAGTGCTTGAGGCTAAGGCAGGAGGGATTAAGTGATTTGCCTTCAGTCACACCGCTAATTAGTGATGGAGCCAGGATGAGCTGAGTCCCAGCACCTGACCCACAGCTCGCCCTCGGCTGCCTCCATCCCACTCTGACCACTTCATGGACAGACACAGTTTTTCTGGAGTAACTGAACTTATAGTTAATGCTATTAGCCAGTCACTGAATATGGTTTGTAATCATTTTTGTCTCCTTTATTCAGTTATTCTTGCACAGGCTGTGTAATTCTATAACCTTAGCAACGGACATATTAAACACTCCATAAATACATTTTCATTCTAATAAGTTCAGTGATGCTGAAATTGACTAAGTTGTTCATCCAGAAAATACTGTATTTTCCGGCGTATAAGACGACCCCCTAATTTTACAGTTAAAACATAGGTTTAGGCCTATATTCGCTGTATAAGACTACCCCCCACTTCTGAGGCTGTAGTCTTATACAGCGAATATAGGCCTAAACCTATGTTTTAACTGTAAAATTAGGGGGTCATCTTATACGCTGGAAAACACGGTAATTGAACGCTTTTGAAATGTGTGCTCATGCTTCGTGTATGTTTTGGTTATACTTTTGTAATATATTTGATATTCACTTCCTCAGTTTTTGATAGTACTCAGCAATAATAAGGAAGAAATCTTGCCATTTCTTTTCTCTAAGGAATATGCTTTTTTGAATTCTTGTATCAGGCTTCAGTTATTTATGTAGATGTTGGATTTCCTTTTCTTTATAAAGTCAGTTTCTCATATCTCAGGTTTTCTATTTTCTGAGAGATTTTTCAGTGCTTTTATCCATCTTTTTAGAAATTTTAATGTCAGGCAGTATAGTATTTTAACTTAGAGCTATTTTTATTTTTTTATTTTTTAATAAAGATTTACTTTATTGTTTTTTCAGAGAAGGCGAGAGAGAAAAAGTGAAGAGGGGAGGGCCCACAGCAGTTTCCATAGTTGTACATCATTAATTGTGACATGGTTTCATTCCACACAGATGAATGTGGGGCCCCATGGGGCGGGAACCGAACTGGGGGCCTCCTGCATGGGAGGTGAGAACCTTCACTGCTGAGTCATCCCAGCAGTTACCAGTTGCACCACAGTTCAGCATATGGGTTTACACAGGCTGGGGCCAGAAATTGAACCCTGGACCTCATGATTGTGAAGCAAGCATTCAACCACTGAGCTATCCTGACATCCCCGAGCTATTTTTATTATTTATTTATTTTTTTTATTGTATCCTTCTCTTGTTTTTATGGCTATGCCATGTTTTCTCTGAAAATAGTATTTAGAGGTGGTGGTTTTCTTTTTCATTTTAGTTTTTCTGTTTTCCACATTATCCCTGTTTCCTCTGGGAGTGATTTTTATTTTCCTTTTGGTTATCTAATTTATCCTGTTTCTCTTTAATGTGGTAGGCTTTGTTTATATATTTTGTGATTCTTGATCATCTTTTCCAATATAAAAATGAGGCAATATTAAGTCTGACAAGGAGTGTTCAGTACGTTGGAAGGACTTATTGACTGGCAGTCTTCGTTCAACTATGGTAGACAAGAACATCTTTACTCTGAGGACTCCCTTGGTGTCACATGTGGAAAGCTTTCTTCTTTGGCTCCTCTGTCTTTGTCTGGTTTCCTCACCTGTTATCTTATGTTCTATAAGGAGAATGCCTCTGTGTGGAGAGGTGCGTAGGAGCATATCAAAGTTAACTTCTATAAACAAATCTTTGACTCTTTTAGTTTCAGCCCCATAAGTCACTGCCTTCACATACCCAGAGAAAATGTAAATGGCATTGCCCTCCATCCATCATTGTATTTCCACCAAATCTGCTAGCCACCCCTGCTTCTTACACAGTCTCCCAACACCTCACACAATACACAGAGTACACTTACAGCACTTACAATGTGTGTGGCACTATTCTAAGTGCTTTACATGTATTTGCTCATTTAACCTTCATAGCAAACTAATGAGGAAAATACAGTATCATCCCTACTTTACAGATGAGAATCTGAGGCACAGAGAGGTGAAGATCACACAGTAGGTGGCAAAGCTGTATTCAGACCCCTTTTTTGTTTTAACCAATGCTGTCCTGCCTATAATGCATTGATAAGGCCCTCCATCTCTGAACAGAGCCTGAACCTGACATCTTGTGCCACCTCCATCCATAGGACCCTAGTATTCATCACTGACATTTTCATTTGGACTATGGTTTCCCTGCCTCCCCTCCCCTCTCCTCCCTTCCCCTCCCTTCCCCTCCCCTCCCCTTGACTCTGTCCTCCAAGTAGCCGATGGAGAAATCTAAGTGCAAAGCGGATCATCGATCTTCCTTGATTAAAACACTACAGTGGTTTTTTATCTTATCCTCATTAAACTTCATATCCTTTTCATGGCCATGAGGCCCTCTGTGGCCCATGTCTCTGACTTGTCCCACTCCTCTCAGTGCCTCTTCCTTTGGAAGCTTGTCCTTGACTTAGGGCCTTTGTACTTCCTCCTGCTCTTTCCCCTGATTGGATCATGGCCATCTTCTAATCAGTCAGATCTCAGTTCAGGTAACAGACTTCCCTCACACACTCTCATGCATGTTGACTTATTTTAGTTTTCCAAGTGCCTGTCAGAATCTTAAATTTCTGATTTATGTGATTGTCTTTGCAAGCTAGAGTCCAAGCTCCTTGAGGGCAGGGACTTTGTTGAGTTCAGTGTTGCACCTCCGGTGCTGCAGGAGGACCTGGCACTTGGTAGGCTGTCTTTGCGTTTGCTGGCAAGGATCTGGAAACTCTTGGGCTGAATGCCCACCTCTGTCACAGCCCCTCCCTGCCATCCACCAGATCCAGTCACTGCTCCCTTACAAGCGTTCAGTTTTCAATGGCAGTGTCTTAAAATCCCATTCCCATTATAGTTGTTGTAGTGTTAGACTTCAGTCATTTGTGTGTTGTTATCAGTATTTTTGTCACATCTGCAGAGCCCCTGTATTATTATATTTACTCCAGCATTTTCTCTCGTTAAATTATTTAAATTTATATGAAATAGAAACTTTATGTCGCAGTGTGAATGGAAAAGAAAACTGATATTGTCATAAATCAGTGACTATAAAAGTTAATATATACTAATTAAAATTTAAAATGTTATTCCATGTAGCACTTAAAATTGTCTGTCAAAACTTCAGTTTTATGCATTGCTTTTCCATACCTTAGTAACATTAGAGTGGAGAGTGGTAAACATGTATTCAATTATAATCTTGAACTTGAAGCCTATCATCCTATAATGGATCCCTGAAGCAACAGCTGTGTCTGATTTTAATGTCTCCTAAAGTAAAGTCAGCTTGAGTCTAGTATCTCCGAAGTTATTAGTGTACCATATGTTTCAGTAGTTGTCAGTATCCATTTTCAGTGTTAGTGTGCACAGCATAAGGCATGTGTCTGGAGTAATTTGAACACCATTTGAAATTCTCCTCAGGACTGAAGACGTTGCACTGATGGTGGACATTTCCTTATGTTTGAAACAGCCATCCTGGATGGTGCACGGTAAAAGAATGAGGACGACTTCAAATTTCCGGTGGCTCTTACCAACATTTATTCTTCTATATTTAATGAATCAAGTAAATAGCCAGAAAAAGGGTAAGTGCATCAGAGTCATGGCGAATGAATCAATTGCAGTGTGATCTTGTGCCTTTATTGAAACCTTTAGGTTTTTGGTGGTTAAAATCCTTTTCTTTGTCTTTTTTTTCTGTGTACTTTTAGTTTCTTTTAAAAAGGCCCATAAAGATAGGTATAAGTATTCTTGCCCCATTAAAAAAAACTCAAAAACTAAGGTATAAGATACACTGCAATAAAATGTATCCTTTCAGGATAAAGTTCTGTGAATTTTGACCAATGCGTAGTCATGTGACCGCCAGCACAATCAGGGTACAGAGCAGTCCCATCACTCCAGAAAACTCCCCTTGCTCCTTGGTGGTCAGCTCCTCCTGTCCCACCTTTAGCCATCACTAATCTATTTCTATCTTTAGAGTGCCTGTCAGAATGTCATGTAAATGAAACACCTTTCTTTAATAACATTTGTTTTCATCTTAAGTATTTTAAGAATGCATGTGTAGATGTTAACCTAGTTATTTCTAGAAAGAACGTTATCATCCCTCTGCCCTTGAGTTCAGTTGTTATATTATTTCCATAATTAAACAGATTTTCTCTTTTTCCCAAGATCACTGTTAAATAACTTTATTAGGATTAGTGATAATTTCTAGTGTGAGCTCTTAGAAAGTTTTCGTTTTCTATCTTATTTAAATATCTTTATAATAATTTGTTGCTATAGTGAATATCATGCCAACCATATGTAAAAAGTAAAGGAAAAAACTTTTTTATAGGTATATAGAGGGTCTGATATAGAATACTTTTTTTTACACTATAATTACTTTTTTCCCTTCCTCTCTTCTTCTTTTCTTTGTCTTTCTTCTTTCCCTCCTTTTTGTACTTTTCATTTTTCATTTCCCTTTTAGAATAACATTATTTTCATTGTACAGTGCTTTTGTACTCCATGATATAATGTTATTTTGTAGATGTGAGTAAATACTATTAAGATTGTAATCTTCTGAATTATTAGTTACTTTTCAGTCTAGAACCACATGAAATATATATTTTTCAGAGTCTTGAGTTCTTTAGTATATAAATTTAATATGCTTTATAAATATCTAAAGGTTGGTTATGGGATTTCTGTATAGGTGGCAGTCTGATAGCAAGCAGAAGTGAAGCAGTAGTGGCTGGGCGTGTTTAGAAGCTGTGTTTGTGGGCATGGGAAAGACAGTTTTAACCCATAGCTACTTTTTAGTTGTTGTTGTTGCAAATGGGGCTATGGATATTAAAATTATCCTAGGCCCTCTCTGGTTCCCCTACACAGACACTCTCTCTATTCTTCTTAGTTGCCTGGAAGTGGAATTTTTGATAAAAGCCTAACCCCTAAGTGGTGGTTAATGGTTGGCCCACTTTCATCAGGTTACTCTTGAGCTTTTTTAAGCCTGAGCTACAGAAAGAAATATAAAACCAGTTACCTCCTGTGACTGAAGGTTCATCTCAGCACAAAGAACATGGGTCCTCTGTAGACACATGTGCTTGTACTTAGGATTGAAAATGGTTTAACTAACTGACTTTGTGTAGTACAGTTAAATTATTAAGTATGTGTGTGTGTGGTGTTTCTTTCTCCAGGGGCTCCTCATGACTTGAAGTGTACAACTAACAATTTACAAGTATGGGACTGTTCTTGGAAAGCACCCTTTGGAGCAAGCCGTGGTTCTGTTTATGAAGTTTGCATTGTAAACAGGTAATAGAAATACTTTGATTAATTTACAGCCACAACCCCCAAATTTTAGAGCATAAAATTTTTGTTCTGTAGATTTTTACATATTTTAAATATTAGCTCATCTATTTCCTAAAAAGTCTGAATCTTAAATCAGTCAAGATGGAAACAAGCCTTTTTCCTAGCCAAAACTTTGCTTCTTTTATTATATAAATAAGGAGTAGGTAACATACTTCTACCATGCTGTGTGTTCTGACTGGCTAGGAGGAGGCTCACTAGTCTGTCCCAAACCATTGTCTACCTATATCAGTTAGGTTGAAGTTTTAACTGTGTCTAACAGAAAATGTCTGTAATAGTGACTTAACAGATAGGCATTTACTCTCACATCAACGGTCTGGAGCAGGCAGTGCAAGGCTGACATGGTTGTTTATGGCCACGAGAAACCCAGGTTCATCTGTATCGTGCTATTCTGCCGTCTCAAGATGATGCTTAGGGAAGCCGAGAGGGCTCAGCAGGTTGAGTGCTTGTCTTGCAGCCTTAGGGCCCAAGAGTCAAATCCCAGCCCATCCTAAGTGGACCCATATACTAAACTGGGGTATACCCCCCATTTCAGTTCTTACTGGGACAAGCCTCCTGTGTGGGAGGCCCCTGGTTTGGCCCTCGGCTGGTTCCTGCCCTGTGCAGCCCACCCCCACCCATGGAATAAAACTACATAGAAAGCTAATGATGTGCAACTATGGAGACTGCTCTGGATCCTCCCCATTTTCTCTTTCTCTCTGTCTTTCTCTGTCGCTCTGTCAAAAACAAAAAATAAATTATTAAAAAAAAAAGATGATGTTTGAGGAGTGGGTTTCATGTCTGCATTTCAGAAAGCAGGAAGGAAAAGAAGGGTGCTTTTCCTTAAGGAAACCTCTAAGAGAAGTCCCATACAACACCTCTGCTTACACCTCTCTGGTAGAACTTAGTTGGCTAACCCTAGTTGCACAGGGGCTGGGCCATGGCTTCTAGCCAACTGGCAATGTGTCCAGATCAATGGGGTTAACGCTATTAAGGAGAAGGGGAAGTGCACATTAGGAGGCAAGTGGCAGGTTCTGTCACACCATCTGACCATCTCAGGTAATGTTGAAGGAGTGGCCTTTGGGCTACCTGCAAGCCAAAACAATTCCTCTTGCTGTCGCCTGGCCCCAGAGCACTGCATTATTCAGCAGAGCCAAAGGAATTCCCCTACTGCAACTTCCAGTCTCCATGTGCTAATACATGGTCCTAATGTGCATTGACATAAAACTCAGATTTTTTTCCCCCATTCGTGTACATTTATTGACTGTTATTCTAAGCATTGAGGTAATTTATCAGCCTGGATGAGTTCAGCTGTGTTGCAGGAACAACTCTCAAATCTTATTTCCTTATGTTATGCTGTGAAAGTTAAGTATTATTTCCTGCTTATGTTTTGTGTATTCTTGGGTCAGCTGGCATCCTTTCCCCTGTCTCTTCTTTAGGTCCCCAGGCCCGGGGGCCCTCACCTTCCAGCCCTGAGGCTGTGTGGCTGAGGCAGGTAGGGGGAGTACGTGTACACACACACCACCACTACCACTACCACTACCACTCCCACTCCTATCACCCCCCACCCCCACCTCCCGTGCCGGCTTTTAGAGCTTCCTTCCAGAAGTGATAGGTGGAACTTTCACTACAGTTTCTCTGCATACAAAGTCATATCGCCATGCTGCTTCAGAGGAACAGGGAAATGCAGACTTACTGTGAGTCCAGAAGGGAGAACCTGAAAATTTTGGTAACAAGCACTAAGGAACCACAGGCCGTACAGAGGAGAAGTGAGTTCTGGCTCCCCACAAGTGCACAGTGAACAAACCCTAATGACACTGTGGGTCAAGTGCTGATAGAAATTGTATGTGACAGGCCAGGGAGCTTTGGCTGGGCAGTGTTGCAGTGCAGAAGTCTGCTTGTGGACTAGGAATGCTCAGTTTTCTCAGCAGAAAAAGGATACAAGGACATTCCCAGCTGAAAGAATGTTGGTTACAATGGCATGAACATTTGAAATAGCACAGTTTAGGGACTTCAGGTGGCTTTGTGTTGCTGACACCAGCAGAAGCCTTGTCATATGAACTGAGAAGTGAGCTGATTGCTCCAAGCCCTCTGTCCAAAGTGAGTGGGAAGAGGCCCCTGCTAGCTGCTGGGGCAGGAGCAGGGAAGGGGGAGCCACCATAAGTCCCATTTCCTGAATTAAAAATTCTATAAGAAGTTAGAAATGTATATGAATAACAGTAAGAAATGAAAATGTGTCTACAAAGATACAAAGTGCCATGGAACCAGAGTTAAAAATTGCTTTGGCTGAAATAGAATGGACAGGGAACTGGAAGCATTTTGAAAGCAGAACTGATGAGAAAGTTTTGTTCATTGAACCATAATCCAGGACACAGGCATGGACAAGTTGAAGGCATGCTTTTAGAGGTGACAAGTAGCCAGTTTCCTTTCTGTGGTCAGTATCTGGTGAGCACCATCTGAGTGTATGCCTAGTCTACAAAGTTGGGGTGTTTAGAAAGTTGAGGGAAGCCAGCAAAGAGAAGTTGGGTGGGAGTTTGAAGAGCATGCTAGAATCCTAAATTTCTTGAAAAAATCATCTATAATTAAGGTTCTAGTATAATCTGGTTATTTTTCCCTATACTCACATTCATGTACTTAACTTCAAGCTCCTTTTTTTTTAGTCTTAAAATGTAATATAACCTATCATGTTTTTGTATATAAAAGAACATAAACTATTTTCCAGTGCATTTTGTGTTGTTTTAATGAAAATTGTACTATTTAGCCACTGATTAAAATTTGATTTTTTTTTATTGCAGGTCTCGTTCTTGTTATCAATTGGAGAAAACAAATACTAAAATCCCAAAGCTTTTACCTGGTGATCATGAAATAACAATAAACCCTCTATATGATTTTGGAAGTTCTATGAGTAAATTCATACTAAATGAAAAAAATGTTTGTAAGTATTTGAAAAGAAAATTTATTTGAAAATAACCCAGAACAGTCTCTTTGTTAGTATTTTGGTGTTTTATAATTGACAGGAAGTGACCATTCTTCTGAATTTCACTTGGTATACTGATACTTTCATTTACCCAGCAGCCGTACTGTGCACTGTAGAGCACAGCCGTGAATGATCAAGAAGGAAACTTCTTGTCCTCTAGTCAATCAAAATAGATGTTACAAAGTTCAAGATCCTTCTTGAAGTTGAATACTTTTTTCTTTGTCCCTTTCCCTCGTTGATTCCTTCATACCTTTCAGAATTTCTCAGATGCTCTTTGCTCTGGGAAGTAGTCAATGACCAACCCTTCTGAGAGGAGACCTCATTCCATTCTTTTTTTGTTGTTTTTTTTGTTTTTGACAGAGAGAGAGAGAGAGAGAGAGAGAGATACAGAGACAGAGAGAGAACTGGACTGGGGGCACTCCCCAGTTCAACACATGGGTCCGCACAGGCCAGGGCCAGGATTCGATCCTGGGTCCCTGGCGCTGCAAAGTGAGCACTTAATCCACTGAGCCATCCTGGCTTCCCCTCATTCCATTCTTAACTTTCCCCTTAGGCAATCTGTATTTCTCCTTGGTGACATTTACCACAATTCAATTAATAATTTATTATGGAATTAGGTGCTCATTTGGTATCTCATTCACAAAAAAATGGGTTCTGTGAGGGTGGGACTTTGTCTTCTGTAACTAGCACTCAGTCCACTTCTTTGCACATAGGTGGCACCTTTTACAAATGTACTGATTGAATATCTTAAGTACACATGCAGCAAGCTAAGTGGAAGCACGAAATAAACCCAAGCTGACAGAGATGGAGATTTTGCTATGCAATGAGACCTCAAAAGTGTCAAGTCTTGACTCTTTTAATGGTGTGATAAGCAGGTTTGTTGTCTCCTGACAACCATTATGTAATGACATTACAATGACATTATAATGATCATTATATTGATGTTGATATTACTATAAATATCATTTATATCATCAATATCATTATAATATAATGATATTATAATGAGTGTTATGAGGATGACTTACTTTGAAGCAAGGGAAAGAAAATATAATTAACTTGGTGATTGATCCAATTTTATGGGTAAGATACATGTTTTCAGTGGTCTGTGTCTGAAATAGGATAGATTTTGAAAGGATAGTAACAGGGCATGCTCTCCAGGAACTTAGAATATGCCCCATATTCTGGTCAAAGTGTTTTCTGCACAGTGCTACTTGGGGTCATCTTTCAAGAGAGAGAAGAGCATGTTTGTTGTTTTCTTTCTAGAGTTGTATGTGAGATCTGTGTAAGATTGTTTTATACAGTCCAGCCACTATCCCAGTACCCACAGAGAATACTGTGAACCCTTAAATTTATTTTCTGTGCATATACATATAAGCAGTAAGGTTCATATTTATAACCTTCTTAACAGAAGACATAGATTTTCTAGTTGTTGCCTAAATAAACCTGTATTATTTTTATAGGCTGCGTAGTATTACATTGAGTGGAGGTACCATAATGACTTGGAGTGATTGATTATTAACATTGAGGTTTTTATTTCCAGTTCTTCAATATTATTACCAATACTTTAATGAACATCTTTTGTACACATACTCATATGTTGCTGAATTTTTGTGGTAATTTCCTTGGGCTAAATTCCTAGAATTGGGAATCTCCATTAAAGACATTCTGCTTTTTATGACTTTTGATATCATTGTCAATTGTTCTCCAAAAATTTGGAATCTCTTAGTATTCCTACAATCATATTAGAGGGTAACTGTTCATCCACATCCTCACCAGGATTGAGTATTGTTCATCTCAGTTGTGCCATTTCAGTTTGCTGTGTTTGCATTTCTGTGATTACTTTTTGGAAGAAAATTATCAGTCATTTTTATTCTTTTCTGAACAATTTGTATCCTTTGTAAATTTTCTCATGTTGAAATTTATCTTTCTCCTCATCAGTTCACAAGAGCTCTCTTTTTATTATGGTTATTAATTCTGCCGTATTTGCTACAAATATTTTTCCAAACTTAAAATTTAAACTTAGTGGTATTACTCATACCACAGATTTTCATTTTTGTATAAATAGAATCTTACTATTCTTTTCTATGAATTTTCAGTTTTGTTTTCATGCTTGATTTAAATCTTTCATTCTTATGGAATAGTTTTATAGTAAGGTATGAGGAATCTGACTTAATCTATTTCTAACTAAATCTTATTTCAGATTTAGAAATATATTTCCCAGGACTCTGTTAGATAGCCTTGTATTGTCTCTTTTCAGTAAGTATTCAGAAAATTCTGTCTGGAAAGCTACTTTAAGATGACAGTGTTAGAAAGAATTAGAAAGGCAAATCAAGATTCTAGATGACTTATTTAATAGTTCATTATTTTTGCATATCATGCAATTTTTTGATAGTTTTAATAATGACCTGATTGTGATTTGAATATTAGATTAAAAGTATCCCAATATTAAGATATTACTAGTAACTACTACTAAGATAATGCTGATTAAGAAAAATTGAAAAGCAAATCAGGTAAATATGAGAGAGCGGTAGGTTTATCAGCAAATCTTTGAGCACCCACTATGTACAAGAGAAGCTATGAAATGATAGGTAACTGTGCATTAGAGGATCTGGGTATTTTGGTGATTTGCTACTTTAAAAAAGTGTGAGAAATTAAGTTTTCTCCAGATCTTAAGATGCTTTCAAAAGTATACATTTAAAGCAAACAAGAAATTTAACATATGTAATATGCTTCTACATTTAGACAAGGGCAGGCACAAAAAAGGTCTTTCTAAGAATTTTAATGTTTAAGTTTCTAAAAATAACCTGAAAATTTGTATCTGTCTGAGGCAGAATACATACTGTGGATCCTATGAATGAGATGGGACATCCTGCCTTTCGATGTTCTAAGGCAAGAACAACATGGAAGGGATGGGTAAAGATGCACTAGCTTTAAAAAATAAACAAGACTGATGAAATTGCTTTTGTAGTTGAAAAGTTTCTAGTTTCTAGAAGGCAAGTGTATATAATTTATTTTAGCTAGAAAGAAATGCAGATGACAGTTTATAGGAAATTAGGAGAACTTCCCATGTATACTACTATAAAGAGTGAAGAAGGTGTGTGCGTGTGTGCGTGCATGTATGTGTTTAATCCTTTCATATGTAATTACTGTCTTTAGCTTGAAATATTGGTTATGACTTGTGTTTTGAAGAGCAGCCCACTGCTATTTCGATAAAATGTAAATTATGTGGGCTTTTCAAGGAGGAAAGCATTTTAATTAGGTGAGTGTTGCCTTAGTAAAATACTCCCATGTTTTGTAATTTTTAAGTTTACTCTATCTTGATATCTTGTAACATTTGAAATAACCACATTCTTGGAAGCTTTTGCTCAGTGTGGTCACACTGGCACCTTGAACTTTCCCTCTCTCGACTCTAAATCAACTCCTTTATCCTTGTTTTCTCCTTTTTTAAAAGCAGTGCCCCTCTTAATACTTTTGTGAAGCATCCTCCATGGTCCCTGTATATCTATGTAACCGTTGACTTTGCTGTGTAGTTTAGACTTTTAAGTGTGCTGTTTCCTGTACAGCCCTAAACATTTCACATAAATCCAGTGTAGAGCACTGTGATCAGCAGATTTTAGTTAAGTTTATTAAGAACTTACTTTTAAGTTCCAACACTACTTTTTATTGGTTTGCTCTGCCATTTTTGTTGTTTAGCACCGTCAGCTACCTGTTCCTGTAAAATCCTGCGTGTGTGCTTGCTATGACTTTCTTTAATTGACCCTTGAGCTGCATAGGGAAGCACTAGGATAGGTATGAGCCCTGAGAGTGTGTCTCCAGATTTCTTTTAACTTATCTTCTTCACCTTGCTGTCATTTGAAGAGGGAATGTGCAGGAAAAAAAGTACCAAGTTTCTGTGCCCTTCATACCAGAAAGCCTACATTTTGTAGAGAGGATCAGACTCATATCTTGTGTGTTTTCCAGTGATCCAAAAATTTTTAGTAAATTATTTATCCCTTCTAGCTAGGAAGACTTGAAGACTTTGAAGGACATTTTACTTTTTCCGCTACCGTTTTATTTATTTATTTGTTTGTCTGTCTGTCTGTCTGTCTGTCGGTCTATCTATCTATTTTTTTTTTTTTTAAGTTTCTCCCTGTAAAATGTCCGTATCCTTGAGCAGGAATTTTCTCTTTGCCTTTTGTAATGTAGCTTCAGAGCCCACTGCCCACTGCCTTCCCATTTTTTTTTTTCTCAGATATTAAAGATCCCCTCACCAGTATCCATGGCCTTTTGTGTCTTCCTCTGTGAACTCTGTTTTATTTGATTTACATGACAACCCATTCCTTTTGGTCTTGGTCATCCTGGATTTTCTGTGGCTTCCTTCTGCTTCTATATCATGCTCTCTCAGGATTCTTGCTCGAGTCTCTGGTTCCTTGAAAGTGCAACTGTGGATGCATAGCCCCCAGACAAGCTTTTTCTGTTTTATGTATGTGCATTCACGTTTATTTCTTCAGCTACACTCAGTGAGTTCCTCTTGAATCTGTGTCCATGGTTCTCACTCAGCTTTCTTCGTATCCTCCATTGATCATCTCTTTTCATCCACAATCTCCTGCATCTCTTCACAATAGACCCTGATTCCTTTTGCCTTTCTTGCTGCTTTCTGGGCTAGAAACTTGAGGAGGTCTTACATGTTTGCTTTTCTCATTATGCTAATCCTTCATTTCATCGATTCGGTCAATTCTTTGAAATGCCCATCAGATTTTGTCCTTTCTTTACCATATATGGTATCATGATCCAAGCCTTATTACCCTAGCAAGGCTTTCTGCAGTGGCCTCCTACTTGATCTCCTTATCTCTGTCTCAATTCATTCTATACTACTGTTAACATAGCCTTTCTGAAGGACTTCCAGATCCTGCTAAGTACTTCTTAGATCTGCACAGTAACCCATTGGCCTCTTCCCTCCATGCCTTGGTCATTACTATGGTCTTGCTTCCGTTTACTGATACCTATGAACAGGAATAGCCCACAGCATCCTCCATGTCGTGAGTGGCTTCCCCCATCTCTGACAGGGGGAGATGAGCTGAAGGCTCAGAGAAAACAGAGAGAAAGCTTTACCAAAGCAAGCTTTCCATATTCTGTCATTTTCTTAGGCCAGACCTATGGCCATACAAAGGAAGTTCTTTTATTTCTCTCTGAGGTTTCCTACTTGTAGGTCTCAGACCAGATGACACCAGAGTGTGGTGGGAACCCAGTTTCCATTTGTATTAGAAAATTTATTGTGGTTTGAAACAGCCAACTAATAAATAATTTTCTCAGATTTGGCTGATGAATCATTGGGAGCTGCTTATACAAATAAATGCATATATTCTCATTTTTCAGTAATAGGTTCAAGAGTTTGCTTTAACTCTTGACTATTTTTTTGATCTAGGAGTAAAGTTTAAAATTAGTTGACTAATAGAATTATAATATAAAAAACTCATTACTTATTTTACTAAATTTTATCTTTTGTCTCCTTGTTTTAAGCCTTCATTCCAGACACTCCAGAGATTTTGAATTTGTCTGCTGATTTCCCAACTTCTACAATACACCTAACGTGGAATGATAAGGGTTCTGTTTTTCCACATCACTCAAATGTTATTTGGGAAATTAAAATTCTACGAAAAGAGAATGTGGAAGTCATAAAATTAGTAAGTCTGAACAAAACAGATTTTTTTCCCCTATGACATTAAAGAAACTGAATACTCTAAAAAGATGTTTAAGGTGGCATCAGTGAGCCTTTGGATTATTAAGGAAGTAGATCAGATATTTTTTCAGGATTCATTAAAAACTATATTCTATGACTCAAAAATCACTTAATGATTAAATTAATATATAATTATTATAAGAAGTTTAGGGAATTAAGTGAGGAATAATCCATTATTTTTATATATTTCCTGTTTTGTAGGCATGTTTTTACTGAAATGAAAGTATAGATATAATTTAGTCTATTATTTTTATCTTTGTCTGATATTATAAGTATAAAAATAAATGTTTTGAAACATATTTAGCCATAGTAATTGATGACAAGTTTTGTATAAATCTGAGTTTGAATTTAATCTTAATCTGAAATAACACTTATATTTAGTAGTACATGCTTTTTTTTCCTCTTATTTTTTAAAATTCTGTTTATGAATGATTTCCTTACGATCTGTCTTTAGTATGCTCTTAATCTACAGGATAATGAAAAATATAAAAAATTTTGACAGCTGGGGTACATATAATACTCCCTTTTATCCTTTTATTCTTTTCTTCCTTAATGGCTTTGAAATATGCTTAGTTATAAATTTAAGAATTAGAAGACCATGCTTTTACAATTTATTTGCCTAAGTACATAAGTAAGATAGTAAAGATAGCAAATAGGATTATTCTGTTTTTGTTAGTTACTGTCTTAGTTTTCTTTCTTGACAACCTTAGTATTATATTCCTAAAATAATAACAGTCATATTTTCTGTTAGCATGTATCTAATGCCGCTGGCATTTTTGACACTGTTGGAAAAGCTCTCTCTATATGATAATTCTTTGCATCCTCACAACAGGCCCATGAGGCGGGACTATTAGCATAACCATTTTACAGATGAAAATACAGAATCACAGGAAGACATTAAGTGGGGGAATCAGGACTCCTACCCAGGCAGTTTGGTTCCACAGTCTGTGCTCCTAACCACTACAGTGTACTATGTATAATAAGTACCTAGTATGTACTTTTTCATCTCAGATGCCCTTCTTTTCTTTTTCAGCTATCCAGATTCAATGTGCATTTCAAGACCCAAGTCAAATCCTACTACTTATTTTAAAGCCTATTCTGATTTCCTCAACCTAAAATGTTCTTTCTTTTCTTGAATTTTAATGGCAATTCTTGCCTGTCAATCTGATTTACAGCTAGATTAGATATAACTCTACCATTGTGTTTTAAAATTGTGATGTATTTAAAATTGTGTTGAGTAGCTTTTTATTACGGCTTAACATTTTGTATTCTGAGTTAGTACTTACTGGCTTAAAGTGACTTCTCAAAACCTTTTTCTCATTTGTAAAGTGGTGCTCATGTTTACTCTACTTAATGATATGGTATTTATAAAGCTGCTAAATAACTATTAGTTGTTATTACTTCCTTTGTGGGCTGTAGTTTTAGAAACTAACCTGGGGATGCTATTATAGAATAGGAGGGATACTCTGAATTGTGAATGAAATTGAACATGAATAAACGGAAATATTGTTCTAAGGTTATATGACTCATTGCCACAAGATGCATAACAAGACAGTAAAGGCAAAGTAGTAATTTCCTACTTCTGGGAATAGTGATCTTTGAAGAAAAATCTTTGTATGGGGAGTTATAGCAAGAGGTAATCAAAATACAAATAGAAAAAATTTATTTTAAAAAGTGAGATATCAGAGAGTAAATGACCCAGGTCCATAAAAATGTTACATTTTTATATGTAATTTTATGTTATTAATACCAGTATTTAAGTTAGAATGGCTTATAATAAATCATTTTGTGGCAGGTTATAATGTGGTTATTTCATAATAGTTTAAAGATTGAGAATACTATACATTAGTGTTTCATTTATAGTGTGTCAATCATAACTTGACAGTTTCTGCTCATGGCCTCACACGCAGCCGTGGAAGCTGTGCATTGCACAGACCAGGATGTGAATGACACCTGGAAGTTATGCAGCTCCTTTTCCCCTCCCATTCTTCTCTCCCAGTAAACAGCCAATCTTAATTCCATTTTAGCTGATTCATTTTTATCTCCAGTTTTCAAATAGCATGCAAATACTGCTTTTTCTTTCCCTCTTTGTTTTTGTTTTGTTTTATTTTTTTCAGTTTTAAGCAGTGTGTTGCACCATGGACAACTGGAAGATGAAACTTTAGTGCCCTCTCCCCTCCCAGCCCAGGCACACACACTGACATGCTTGTGTGTTCGCTTTCATGCTCTCTCTCTTTCTCACACTATCTTTTTCCAGTATTATTTGTTACAGTTTTTGGTAGGCCAATATTCATTGTTTATAAACACTATTCACAACTGAACCAAGTAGTATATACTGTCCTCCCCTCCCCCTTTTCTGTTTTAGTAAAATTTCTCATATTATTTCATTTTTATTTTTGTCTGCTTCATTAATTCAATCCTAAATTCTTTCCAGGTTGTATAAATCTCCTGTCGAAATGTTCAAACATAATATTATTCTTCCAGTTATATATTTGTGAATAAATCCTTCTGAGGACCTTCTAACTTACTTTCCAACCCTTTGATATAGGGCTCACACAGAAACTGACAATTTTTTTGTAGTACAGAGTGTGGTAAATAGCTGAGAATTCTTGTAACCAAAAGTGTCTCAGGAGCACCAATGGTTTCACCTCCTACCAACTGATCCTAGGTTTTGAGGTTCAAACCTAGTTATCCCCATTACCCATTCAAGACAAACCTCCATGTTTTTTGGCACATTCATTAGGAAGCTGTGGTCCAAGGAGTCTGATCATCCAGCGGATTCCTTTTACTATTTTCTTTTGATGGATCCTCTTTTTCCTGAATCCCTTGTCTTCCTTTTATTTCTTTATTTTGGGTAGAAGCATATATTCTAGTATTTATTTGTTATTTATTATATATATTTTTTTAAATTTAAGTTGCCAACAAAATTTAAAAGACTGTTGATTTCAAATATTGAGAAGATATGGAACAGTAGAAACTTTTACACATTTCCAATGGGAATGTAAAATGCTACTTGATGAATACATTAAGACATAACATTTCTGAAAATGTCTTTATTCTGTGCTCACTTATGGTTGCTAGTTTAGCTGGGTACAGAATTCTAGATTGGAAAAATTTCTCAAGATTTTGAAGACACTGTTCAGTTTTTTTATTGTGGGTCTATTTTCACCTGTTCTGGACACTCATTTTGGGTTCTGTTCAGTCTGAAAACACATGTCTGTTTGCTTGGGAAATTTTCTTGATGTTCTCTGTTTTCTCCTTTTTTTTTTTTTTCTTAAAACTTCTATTCTTTAGAAAGTGGACCTTCTAGACTGGTCCTCTAATTGCCTTATCATGCCTATTGCTCTGCATTTTGCTCTATTTTCTAAATAGTTTTTCCTGAGCTTTCTTTTACAGTCCTGGTATTAAAATTCTATTAGTATATATTTTTAATTTACAAGTGATCCATTTTTTAATTTTATGTTCTTTTTTTTTTCTTCAATGTATCCTGTTCTTATTTCATGGATACAATATCTTATCTCTGAGTGTATCAGTGATTAAAAAAAAATTTTTTTTCTTTCTGTGCAATTTGTTTCTTCAAGTTACTTTTTCCCCTTTATTTTGATCTTGACTTTTTTAAAGATTTATTTTTACTGCTTTTGATAGAGAGAGACAGAGACAGAGAGATGGGGGAGGTCCCAGAGCAGTCTCCATAGTTGTACGTCATTAGTTTTCTACATAGTTTCATTCCACAGGTAGATGTGGGGCTGCACAGGGCAGGAGCTGGTGGAAGGCCTCCCGCATGGGAAGCACACCCTGGGCCAGAGCCAAACCAGAGGCCTTCCACATAGGAGGCTCACCCCAGCAAGAACCGAACTGAGGGCACACCCAGTTCAGGGTATGGGTGTGCACAGGCCAGGGACAGGATTCAATCCTCGGACCCCATGGCTATAAGATGAGCACTCAACCCAGTGAGCCATCCAAGCCTCCCCAATCTTGACTTTTATATTAGAACTTTTTCTCCACTTCCTGGTCATCTTAGTTGCTGCTCATGTTTAAGATAGTGGCTCTTAAAAATAAGAAAAATCTAATTGGAACTTCTGCTTGCCAAATAAGACATGTTGGCTGAAGCTCATAATAAATTAGGATGGGCTATTTAGTTATTAATATTTTTATTTTAGGCAAAATCTTAATATTATTTTACTTTTTTATCTTGACCTGTTCATATGTCCCAGAAGAGTTTGTTTAGAGGCCCACCTGGTTAGTATGACTTGGTCATATCTATCCTGGGAGCTGAGTAGGGGAAGAAGACAGGAGTCTTACCCCAGTATTAAAAATGCATAGGTTAGCTATCTCCCCATTTTTGGTACTGTATTCCCCATTCTCAACTCTTCTTGAGGCTTTTTAATCCAGAGGTATTCTATTTTAGTTTTTCAGAAATCTTCATCTTTTGCCATGGTGAAGAAGTGTGTAGTCCTTTGCTAGCATATAATGTGTGGGAGGGGATACGGGTGTCTAATATATCTTCAAACAACTTACAAGCAATTATCCTCTTTTGCACCTCACTTTCACCGTGCATTTCCAGGGAACTTGGTGTAGCCACTTCCTTAACCCTTTGGTGTTTCTGGTGATAGAAATTAGGTTGTTTCTGGCTTTCCCATTGGAATCTTGAGATTCAGTTTTCTCAGGTCTTAAGTCAGTTACTATTGTTCATCTACTCTCCAGCATCCAAGATTTTTTTTTTTATTGTTTTTGACAGAGAGGAGAGAGATACAGAGACAGAGAGAGAACTGAACTGGAGGAACTCCTCAGTTCAGCACATGGGTCTGCACGGGCCAGGGCTGGGATTCGTTCCTCCCCGGCGCTGCAAAGTGAGCTCTTAACACATTGAACCATCCCGGCTTCCCACATCCAAGATTTTATTGGTGGTGTTTCTTCTGTTTTTTGCCCTTGTGCATATACACCTTAAAAAAAAAAATCTGGGGAAGCCGGGATGGCTCAGTGGGTTAAGCGCTCACTTTGCAGCGCCGGGGACCGGGGATCGAGTCCCGGCCCCGGCCCGTGCAAACCCATGTGCTGGACTGGGAGCTCCCCCAGTTCAGTTCTCTCTCTGTCTCTGTATCTCTCTCTCTCTCTCTGTGTGTGTGTGTGTGTGTGTGTGTGTGTGTGTCAAAAATAAATAAAATTTAAAACAACAACAACAAAAAAATCTGTGTACTCTTATTTTAGAGGGATTTCAGAAGATAAGAGAGAAAGAAATGCATTTGTTTAATCTATTGTCTTTAACTGGAAGTCCCAAGGTCCCTTTTAGTAGATTCTCAATACTTGAAGTCTTGCCTATTTTTCACAATTGAGATTAATATTTTATATTATAAGTTTTATATTACAAATAAAATTTTTTTTTTAATATTTATTTATTTATTTTTTATTGTTTTTTGACAGAGAGAGAGAGAGAGAGAGAGAGAGAGAGAGAGAGATACAGAGGCAGAGAGAGAACTGAACTGGGGGAGCTCCCAGTTCAGCATATGGTTCCGCACGGGCCGGGGCCGGGACTCGATCCCTGGTCCCTGGTGCTGCAAAGTGAGCGCTTAACCCACTGAGCCATCCCGGCTTCCCTACAAATAAAATTTAAAATATATAATGCTTATATAGAAAGCAAATGTAATCTAAAACAGTATTTTCTTGAAATGCTTCTCCTCTCTTTGACTTTAATTCTTGGAGATACAAACCCATTATTTTTTCTCCATGACAAAAGATCATTTTAGGCAATGATATATTTTTCTTGTGAACTATATTGAATGTTTTCAAACATCAACATCTAGAATAATAATGCAGTAGGGCCTAGAGTTGAAGAAGTAAACATAAATAAATCATGATTATTAGTTACTGTAACTCTTTGTTATGTCTTTTTTTTTTTAAGATTTTATTGTTTGAGAGAAGGTGAGAGAGAGAGAGAGAGAGAGAGAAAGAGAGAGAAAGAAAGATAGTAGGAAAGAGGGCCCAAAACAGTCTCCATTAGTTCTGACATAGTTTCATTCCACACAGGGAGGTGAGAACCTTCATTGCCATCCCGGTGGTTACAGGTAGCTCTGCAGTTCAGCATAGGGGTTTGCACGGGGTGCAGCTGGGATTGTCTCCAGGCCTCATGGTTGCAAAGCAAGCGCTTAACCTTCTGAGCTATCTTGGCATCTCTCTTCTGTTATGTTTAATAGAAAACAGTAACAAAAGAATGAACCTCTAACTTACTTACTATATACAGTCTATTGTGTTTTTTAATCCTAAAGGAAAATGGAACGTATTACTCTTTGGAAATATAATTTTGTGTTTGTGTTCATTCTTTAGGTGACCTACAACACAACTCTGAATGGTAAAGACACAGTTCATCACTGGAGTTGGACCTCCGACATGCCATTGGAGTGTGTCACTCACTATGTGGGAATTCGATGCTACATTGATGATTCACATTTCTCTGGTCGCAAAGAGTGGAGTAACTGGAGCCCATTGAAGAACATTTCTTGTAAGCTTATATTTAAAGATTTTTATTTCAAGTGAATTAGATTAATCTTGCTTAAGGGTAAGTTTTAGTTTGATCTATCAGTTCTCAACATGAAAGTCACCTGGGGATCTTCCAAGTCCTCCATTCCAGAACCTCTTAATTCAAAAAGTCTGAAATACAGGCTTCAAGAATCTGTAGTTTTAAAGAACTTCTGGAGTGATTGGACTGGATAAACTCCAGATTTGAAAATCCCTATGGTAGACATCGAAGAACATTTCAAAATGTTAAATGCGAGGGGTGGTCAAGGAATCTGTGGAATGAAGGGGGAGAAAAAAAGCTATTATTCCTTTTCAATATATTCACCCTTAACCCCAATAAAATTTTTAGATCTTTCAATAAGTTTATTTATTCCCTTGGGAAAAAAGAAAAAGTTTTATTTTTGCCCTCAAAGTACAGCTTGAACCTCTTTGTTGTCTGTAAATTTCTTCCCTCAAAGCTGTTTCTTCATAGTTGGGAACAAATAATAATCAGACAGAGCCAGGTCTGGACTGTAGGAAGGATGGTTTAAGGTTTGGAAGCTACAGTCATGAAGAGTAGCCAACACATTACTCTTGTACTCAGGTACGTTGTCTTGCAAAAACAGCACCCCTTTGGTCCGTTTTCCTCTTCTTCTTAATAGATTCTTTCAACTGGTTCAGTGGACTGGGATAGTACTCTTCACCCTTATCCTTGTAGTTGATGAGCACGATGCTATCTATATCCCCCAAAACAATAAACATGATTTTTCCAATCAATTGCTACTCCTTGAACTTCTTAGGGGGTGGCCTGCCCGTTTCCTGCCACTGCATGGCTGCCTGCTTTAACTCAGGCTCATAATGATGAACCCAAGTTTCAGCTCCATTTGGCTTAAATCTTCACCTTTGTTGTCTCTGTAGAGGTCCAAAAACCTTTATGAACACTTGATGCTCTGTTGTTGTTAAAGCAGCGTGAGCATCTCAGTACCCATCTCATACTGACTTTTGACAGCCTTAGATGCTGATGGAGAATATTTAAAATGGTTGTAGGTGATTCTCCAGCCATTTCTGCCAGCTGCTTTTTATGCAGTCTGGCATCTTCTACGACACGTTTTCAGCTTCTTTTGACAATGCCTGGGGCAATGACCTTAACAGGGCATCCAGGATGGAAGTTGTTTCAGTCAACTCTCTGCCTTGCTTGAGAAGGCTATACTGCTTGTAAACCATGGATTTGGACTTTCCAGGGTAACAATCCCTATAAACTGCTACCATCACTTCCAAGATGGTTTGAGGTATTTTCCCTTGTTTTGTGAGGAACTTAACAATGACACGAAATTCAGTTTTATTCAAACTTGGGTTTTTCTTCACATTTGATGTGCTTCTTCAGTGGTATCTGAAATAACACAGATGCAAATAGGCTAAAATTTGACACATACACTAATAAGTCCCACAGTCAAACTGTGTGCGCTAGTACTTCCACCTCTCTAATAACCCCCCATTCCATTAATTTCTTGACCACCCCTCATAGATGGTAATGAGATCAAGTTGATATTTTAAAAAATGGTTCACAATTTCTCATCCACACAGCAGACCTCTGTGAGCTACAGAGCTATTACAGGGAACACAAGAATCTATAAGTGTGCTCAAAATTATCAGTCCACTGATAAAACTTCTGGGCAATTAGAATGCTGGCAGCATGAGAGCGGACATAGAAAAAAGCTGACAATAAAAAGAAGTCCCTAAAAAGTCTGGTAACCATTGTAGACTATTCACTTTAGTGACAGTATGCAGAAATGGATCAGAGGAAGGAGGGACTGGGAACAGGTAGATAAATCTTGTTGCAGTTCAGCAAAGGACAATGAAACCATAACTAGGACACCTGGTTTAGAACTGAGAGTGGGGAGAGTATGAAAACACTGAAGAGACAGAATTAGAATTAGTGACTGTGCACTTGGAAAGGGAGAAATAGAGCCAAAGTCAACTACTAGTTTGGTCAGCTGGGTAGCTGGTGATGCTGTCCACTGAGACAGAAAATACGTATATGAACAAATAGGATGACGAAGATCAGTTTTGTTTTGTTTTTCTTTTTTAAGATTTATTTTAGTTGAGAAAAGAGAGACAGAGACAGAGAGAAGTAGGGGAGGACCCAGAGCAGTCTCCATAGTTGTACATCATTGTTGTGACATGGTTTCATTACACTCAGGTGGATGTAGGGCTGTACAGGGCAGGAACTGAACCAGGGGCCTCCCACCTGGGAGTCCAGAACCTTCGTTATCATCCTGGTGGTTACCAGTTGTGCTACAGTTCAGCATATGAGTTTGCATGGGTCAGGGCCGTGGTTTGATCCCTGGACCTCATGATTGCAATGCAAATGCTCAACTTGCTGAGCTATCCTGGCATTCTCAGTTTTATTTTTACTGTGTTGAGTTTGAGGTACGTAAGAAGTGCCTGGGTAACTAGTGTCTCATAGGCACCTGGAAACCAAGTTTGATATCCACGGAATTAGTTGGAGCTGGAGATACATGTTTGAGAATCTTCAGCATATATGTGACATGGAAAATTTTAAATTCTGCTTGTTATCGTAACTCAGGAAAAGGGAACGGAGACCAACAACCCATGTAGAAGCTTGTGTGTCTAAGGGGAGGGTGAAAGAAGAAGAGGCCAGCAACGCAAACAGCAGCCAGAGAGGGTTAAGAGTAGCCCGGGAGGGTACAGTGTGGTGGGAGTTTGGAGAAGGAAGATTTGGGCAGCATACCCAATGATGTGGAAGTCCATTCCTCAGAAGTGGCCATTGGATTGAGCAGTTAAGCCAGCCTGCCCCTTGAGTAGAGTGGTCAGAGTTAGAAGCCAGATTTCAGTCTATGAAAGAGTAAAAAGGTAGGAAGGAAACTAGAGGCTATTGGCTATTTAAGAAAGTAAAAACATTGGCTATTAGATTGGCTATTTAAGAAAATAAAACAAAAACAAAAAAACAAACAAAGGTTAGGCTTTAACTTTCATAGAGTTAGGATTAAAGAGAAAGTAGTTTTTAGGATGTGGACGACTCAAACAGATATTTAGAGTGATGGTAAGTAAGAAGGCTGCCCTAAATGCACAGTCATGTCAGAGGAATGGAATTATTTAATGAGTGACTTTTTCTTGGTATTAATTTTTCACATATGGGTATAAACCCATTTATTGAACCTTTAGGACTTCTTAGACATTAACCGACAATCCCTTCTACTCTCCCACCATCACCCCACCATCAGTAAAAAAAAAAAAACCCACCCATACTTTTATTTTATTTATTGTATATATCTTGTTCCTTTGAAACCAGATGTGAGGGGGACATACCTTATCTTTGGGGCACCATTATTACAAAGCACCTAATAGCATGTTTTTTATACACTGGGCTAATTTATGGTAGAAGAGTTCTAAAGTATTTGTAATACCTTTTGTTCTTTCTAGGGTTGTCTGATTCTCAGAATGTTCTTCCTCAAGACAAAGTGGTACTTGTGGGCTCAGATATAATATTTTGTTGTATAACTAAAGAAGAAGTGGTATCAGCACAGATCGGCCTTACAGTGTGTCCCCTCATTCATCTGGAAGGGGAGAATGTTGCAATCAAGATTTATAATATTTCTGTTTCTGAAAATAGTGGAACAAATGTGATTTTCTCAACAAAAGATAACATATATGGAACAGTTATTTTTGCAGGATGTAAGTATAAAAAAGTTGTATTTTTTTAAACAGTTTCTGTTAACCTGATTTTGTCCTCTCTGAACAACTTAATGCTTTTTCAGGGCAGGATGATTTTATTTCTGTCTTATTTTTTTTTCTTTAACATAAGTGATACATGAAGGCACCAGAATTTTTGCTTGTTTAAAAATGAGTTCTGGGGAAGCTGGGATGGCTCAGTGGGTTGAGCGCTCGCTTGCAGTCCCCGGGCCCAAGGATCGAATCTGGGCCCCGACCCAGGTGGACCCATATGCTGAACTGAGGTGTGCCCCCAGTTTAATTCTTGCCAGGCCTATGCAGGAGGCTCCTGGCCCAGTTCCTGCCCTGCACAGCCCCACGCCCACCTGTGGAGTGAAACTATATGGAAAGCTAATGCTGTCAACTATGGAGACTGCTCTGGGCCCTCCCCCTTCTCTCTGTCTCTCTGTCTCTCTCTCTTTAAAAAAACAATAAAAATAAAATAAAATAATGAGTTCTAAGCTTGTTTTCTAAATACCTGTATTTTTATAAATTACAGGTTTTGTAATAAAATTTGAAACATTCAGTTGCTAATTTTTATATTAAATTG
>PVKE010006920.1:0-52519 GCA_004027555.1 Craseonycteris thonglongyai | reverse complement strand
AGAGAGAGAGAGAGAGAGAGAGAGAGAGAGAGAGAGAGAGAGAGAGAGAGAAAGAGGTACAGAGACAGAGAGAGAACTGAACTGGGGGAGCTCCATCATCATTTCCTGGCTGGATTTCCACCACAGCCTCTCTGGCCTCCCTGCCTCCAGTCTTGTCCCCTCCAGTCTGTTTTCTACCCAGCCACCAGAGTAAACACAGATGTGATCTCCACACTGTCTGGGGAAAGTCTTTTAAGGCAGTTACTCTAAAAACGCAAATCCCTAAGCCCCGCTTCAGACTTACTGACTCAATCTCTGGGAGTGGGACACCAGATACGGTGTCCCACTTTTTATAAGCTTCTCAAGCAATTATAATGCTGTGGTAGATTAGATTATTGTTCAATAAATATTCACTCCGTCCCCCAGACCTCCATGAACATAAATAGTTCCCTGCCCTAGTTATTACTGGCTTGGCTCATGTGATGTGCTTGGCCAATGGGATGTGGTAGGAACAGGCGCTTAAAATATACCGGTACGTTGAGTGGTTAGGATTATATGCGCTTGGTATCTACTGCTACCATGAAAGGAAGCCCTGGGAAGCTTGTTCGTTCCAGAATATTGAGAGATACGTAAAGGTGACTTAAATCCAATTAAAGACATGATGAAGTCAAGCCCACTGAGCCCAACACAGAACAGATACATCCCAGTTGACCCACACGCATGAGAATAAGAAATAAAGCTTGACATTGTAAATCACTGAGTTTTGAGGTTGTTTGCTATGCAGCCCCACTGTAGACATAGAGGACTGACGGATATGCAGCCAACACGGGAATCTCTGGACATGTTAAAGTCCAAACTCCTCAACCTGGCATATAAGACCTTCTACCAACTGGCCGGCCACTCTGTCTTCTCTGTGCATTCCCTAGTCTCCACCTAGGTTCAGGCCTGTCTAACTGAACAATGTTCTCTGACATCACCATACCTCCACATGTGCTGTCCTACTTTTCCCCTCGTCTCTCACTATTTCATTCCAGTAGCTCCCTTAAGACTTTAAGGGCCACTACCCAGTACACGAAGAACACTGTTAAGTCCTCACTTCTCAGCACCCAGACAACCAGCCACAGACAGCACAGGATTAGCGCGTGGGCTCTGAAATCTGTCTGCCTGTGCTTGGATCTCATCTCTACCATTTACCAGCAGTGTAACTTGGGGCAAGTTATTCAGCTTCTTGAACCTCAGTTTCCTCACTGCTTACACCTCACAGCTTTGCAGTGACGAAGAAAAATGTAGTGATATAAATGCTTAGCACAGAGCCTAGCACATATTCATCCCCAGGATCCAGCACAGTGCAAGGTCCCAGACAGAGACCGAGTCAATGAAAAGCACAATAATAAGAGACCAGGTGTACCAAGTTTTCATTTTCCTCCATTCAGACACAAACAAGGAACCCCCAAGGTCAGATACACAAGCACTCTACCTGTTGGGAACAGTACCTGTTTTTCTATGAGCCGAACAGTGTCCTCCGAGGCCTTGTCCTTTGATTTCTTCAGCTTATTTATTGCGCTGGTCCGAACCTTCCGTAAAGAGTCTTTGGCTTTGTTGGTGTTCTGTTTGGCAAGTTTCACTAGCATTTCCCTGTGCTCCCTGGTTACTCTGATAAAAAAAAAAAAAAAAAAAGAACATTCAACAAAACCATCCTACACATTAACTGCTAGCCAAGAATTTCAAATCACGCTCTCCACTAGCTCAGCAGTTTGTAACCTTACTCTGTCGGTGGTTGATGTTCACATTCCTGACTGATGCCCATGGGTATGCTCAGGGTCAAGTGAAGTTCTCGGTGAGTGAGCTAAGGAGAGCCAGGGAGTATAGCTTAAAAGCATGAGCCAGGGAGTCTAGGCAGACCAGGGGTCAAATCCTAGCCATGCCACTTATGAGAAGCGTAACTGACTTCCTTCCCTCAGAGTTTCCATCGTTAGAATGGGATTTGTCAGTACCTGCCTTAGGCAGTGGTGTGAAGGTTATATGAGATGATGCATGTTAAATTGTTTAGCACTGACCCTGGCACATTTTAAGCATTCAATAAAAGGAAGCAATAATTAGCTATAACCCCACCCCCCCCTATTCTCTCCCTCTAAAGAAAGCAATGCAAATGAGTGATGATGCTCTAGCTATCTCTAAATCACCCAAAACAAGTGGCAACCTTTGGAATCTTAACTATTATTATAGCAAATGACGTGTTATTCACCTCAAAGCTAAGATATAACACAAGTCACAACATAACATGTGAGAACCACTGCACCAACTAAGAACCCATGAGAGTGCCTAGCACATTATAAATGCTTAGTGAATATCAGTGATTTTTACTATTAACATCTTTATCATAATAAACAGCAATGAGCAAGCACATTAGGGTCTACTATAAACCACTAGGATAGGCACTTTATATGTTGACCGTTATAACTATATGAGGTGGTTATTATCCTAATTTTACATTTCATCATCACAACCCAGCAGAGTAGCCCAGCATAATTGTCCTGCCTTTGTTTCTCCGTCATGTACACACTGAGCGCCTCCTACCTACCAAAACCAGTGTTGGGCACTGAGGGCACTATGATGAATGTGACAGACCTTTGTCCTGCTCTTACCTTGAGAGAGAGACAAGTAAAGAGAAATTTACGATAGCGTGACGTGCTTTGGGAAGGGAAATGGGGGAGTACAGGTGTCCTGGGGGCACAAATGAAGCTCATCTAACTCATCAGGAGCTGTCCAAGCTGTCCGGCAAGGGGTAGTAAGGGACAACTTTCCTAGAGAAATAATATCTAAATGTGGTATTCATTAGGTCTGTTCACTAGTATTGTGGTTCTTAGTCCTTCCAGTAGGAATGCATTTCCCCATCCTCTCTGAAGTTCTGTGTGGCTATACAACTTGCTTTGGCCACTGAAATGTGGGCAGAAATGATGGGTATCACCTTCGGGCAGAAGCTTTTAAGAGCCAATGTGCACTCTACCACATTTGTTTCTGGTGGCCACAGTGTAAGTGGACTGTCCATTAGCTTGGGTCCCAGAGTGACTATGATGAATAGCACCCACTGTGCAGCATGAGCAAGAAATAGATTTCTGTTGTTATAAGCCATGAAGATTTGGGGCTGCTTGTTACCACAGCATAGCCCATCCGATCCTGACTAATACACTGTACAGGGATCTGAAGAATGAGTGCAAGCTGCCAGTACTGGCATGGTAAGGAGAAACTTCCTGCAGGAAGAAGAGCATATAGAAAGGCTATGAGCTGCAAGGAGACCATGTTTCTATTTGAAAAATTCACTGGAGTGCAGATAACAAAGAAGAGAGTGACAAGAAACGAGGATGGAAAGCCATATCTTGGAGGGTCTTATAAGGTCATAAACTCCACTTTACAGATTAAGAAATGAAGCCCATTATGTGTTCACCACCCAGAGTCAGTTCTCCTTCCATCGCCATATATATGAAACACATAGACGAGATTCTATAGGATTATACACCTGGAACCTATGTAATTTTTACTAACCAATGTCACGCCAATACATTTAACAAAAGAAAGAAAGAAAAGAAAGAAAGAGAAAAAAGCCAGAAAAGAAGAAAAAAACAAAAAAGAAATGAGGCCCCAAAAAGTTTGGTATCTTAAACAAAGACAGACCCAGACTGACTTGTTCCAATGGTCTTAGTATGACAAAATTCCTCTGCCCCATGAGTCCTGAAATGGACATCATTGGCATATGGTTCCTGACCCTCAAGTCAATGTGGTTCCTGCTTAGTAAGGACAATCCCAAGTTCTGAGTATATGTGAAACACTGGTAAGCAGGGCTAAAGATTTAGTGGCATCTACCTGATTTTTCCCCCTGATAGGATGAGAAGAATTTTTAAAATTTTGAAGACAACGTGGACAGCTATGTTATAAATTAATCCTTCTGGATTCAGCTAATTGAAGTGTTCTCAAAATAAAAATGATCCTGATTACTACCATTATTAACCCCCTCTATGGCAGGCAAGTACTTTAAGTATATTACCTCACTGATCATCACAACAACTCTTCAAACTAGATGCTCATGCCCCCATTTGGTCATGAGCAAACTGAGGCGCACAGCTGTTAAGTAACTTGCCCATAGGGTTGAGTGACAGAGCTGGGATTCAAATCCAGAGCTCTCTGGCCTGTATTCTTTCCACTGCTCCATGCTGCCCACCCCTTGTAATCTATTTCAAATAAGTTATGCACTGCTGCCGTTACTTCTGCTTCCAGGCAGAAAGCTTTTCAAAGTCAGTAATTTGAATCTTGGGACTGAGAAGGACAAAACCACCATGTCAGGAGTTAAGGGATTTGGATCAGATCTTGTTACTTTTATGGTTTTTAATTCATTGAACAAAAATCATGCTGACATGTTTAGGTCTCTTTTTTGTTCTGCCAAAGCATATGTCAGTATAAGGAAGGAACAGGAAAATTAAAACTTGATCCACTGATTCAAAAAACTTAATCCTGCTGAAATACTAGGAGAGGCAGAAAATAAATGAATCTAAGGCTGTAAGAAACCTCTTCAACTTCTCTAACAAGAAGTATTTTAATCTTATATTTCATATATAATTTGAAATAAGTATCCCTCTCCCTTAGATGATCTTTAATAAAGTAAAATTTTTTAAATCTAATTATAACTTCCTTTTCACTACATTGTTTTTTTCTCTTCATTTTACATGAAGAAAAAAACCCATACATTTAAAAATATATAAATTGGGGCTCAAAAAATCCTTAGAATATAAGGTTATATAGAGAAAACAAAATCAAAATACATGTAACTTGGCACCAGTAAAGTGTATTTTGTATTTATTAATGTAAATGTGACATTACTACACTATTAACACAAGATAAGTTTCCATACATAATAATATCCAATTATTGACATTGACAAAAACATTTCAGTTTCAGGATGCATATCCAGAAACAATAAGGTAATAAAATGTAGAGGAGAGTACAATGAGAAAGGGGAAAGAAGGGAGGAACGGGAGGGGGTGCCTGGCACAGGAAGGGCTGTTTGGGGTGCTGAGTGGACAGTACCTAAAATACAAGATCAGAAGTAGTCAGGGTGAGGGACAGGCACTGGTTTTGAAGTTAGTCCTGTTTCATTCCCACCTCTATCACTCAGAAGCTTACTATCCTTAGGCAAGTTACTGAATTCTCTCTGAGCCTCCATTTCCTCATCTCTAAAATGAAGATAATAAAAATACCTTACAGGGAGTGGACACCAGATATACGGTGATGGAAGGAGAGCTGATTCTGGGTGGTGAGCACATAATGCGATACATAGGTGATGTGATGTAGATTTGTACAGCCGGAAACTATCTAATTGTTACCAATCAATGTCACCCCAATAAATTTAACAATAAAATAAAATTTAAAAAAACAAAGAACTTACAGCATGACTGGGAGCAGACATGACATCTATGAAGTACCAATTAAGACAGCAGCATATAGTAGCCTTGAATCAATGATAGTGTTTATGAATGTTTTAATCAAACACACTTAATTACTTTCTCATGAAACAAGGGCACATCTGCTTTAGCAAAGAAACATACTATATTATGGAAATATTTTAATTCCTTTCCAAACCAGTGATTAATACATCTGATCATCTTCATCTCGCATTCACGGGATTCTGTGAGTACACACTAGTTTGTAATCCCGGCTTCTGGACTCAGCCAGTTGGTTCCGAGCACCAGCTCTGTGCTTGGCGTGCATGTGTTCATCAAGCACTGGCTGAGGCCCCTGTGTTCCATGCCAGATCCCAGGCCAGGCTGCAAGCTCCAGAGAGGACACAGGTCTGGTCCAACTTCCCCAGGGGTTCAGTGCAGTGGTAGAGACAAGCTTGTCAACCACTACTCAGAAGAGTGTGACTCCTGCTAGGACAGAAACAGACCTTCTGCAAAGGAGCGTGCCAAACACAAGTCATTGCCTTGAGATGCGGAAACTGCCTAAGAGATGCAGAGAAACTTGTCAGCTGAAGGAAAAAGAAAAAGGCATTTTAGGCAGAGTATGGTGAAAAATATAATGGCAGGAGGGCACGAGGCTTAGAAGGGTGCTTCAGGGTCAAATTTGTTCTGTGGACCTGGAGATTTCAAATTCTTCTTTAGCCACAGAACCCTGGCTTCAAAGAAAACCAGGGCAGAGACCCCATTTATAAAACGTATAAGAAGAGAGCTATTCCAGTTAATGAGGGAAAGGGCACTGAGGTAGGGGGTAGCACTCTCTCCCAGGCCTATGAAGCTGAGCTGCACCCCAACTCCCCTCCACTGCTGGGCCACCACCTAGGCTGAGTGACCTTCAGTGAGCTATTTAACTCTCTTAGTTTTGATCTTCTCATCTGGAAATAGAAATTGAAAACAAACAAACAAAACAGCATCCACCTTTCAGTTACTGTGAGGGTTAGATGAGATAATACATAGAAAGTACACAGAATGAAGCTTGATAGAGAACAAACAATCCAAGAATGTAACCTGCCTTTGTTGGCGATTGCTGTTGATGTCTTGGCAAACACTGATGTATCTTCAAATATTGAAGAATTTCTTCACAAAGGTTTTTTTTTTTTTAAAGATTTATTTATTGTTTTTGACAGAGAGAGAGAGAGATACAGAGGCAGAGACAGAGAGAAGGGGGAGGGCCCAGAACAGTCTCCATAGTTGCACATCATTGGTTTTTCCACGTAGTTTCATTCCACAGGTGGGTGGGGCTGCACAGGGCAGGAACTGGGCCGGGGTCTCACCCCAGTGAGAACTGAACTGGGGGCACTCCCCAGTTTAGCACATGGGTCCGCACAGGCCAGGGCCGGGACTCGATCCTCGGTCCCCGGGGCTGTAAAGTGAGCGCCTAACCCACTGAGCCATCCCGGCTTCCCACAAAAGTTTTAACAACAGAGCAATGACAGGGCAAATAATCTATGCTTCATTGAATGACTTCTTGAGATTTTTAAAAAAGATTTTATTGTTGACAGAGAGAGAGAGAGAGAGAGAGAAGAGGGAGGGCCCAGAGCAGTCTCCATAGCTGTACATCATCAGTTCTTGACATAGTTTCATTCCACACAGGTGGGCGGGAGGTGGGGAGGGGGCCGTGCAGGGCAGAAACCAGGCAAGGGGCCTTCTGCATGGGAGGCACACCCCCTCAGGCTGGGGGCCGAACTGGGGGCCTCCCACATGGGAAGCACATCTCAGTTCAGCATATGGGTCTGCATGGGCTAGGGCCAGGACTCGATCCTCGGACTCCAGGACTACAAGGTGAATGCTTAACACACTGAACCATCCCAGCATCCCCAACTCCTTGAGATTTGACTAGTAATTTAGCATCTCATGCACATTTTAAAATCCAAATGCTCCCAACATATAACCCTGAAACTTTTTTTCAGTATTCATTTATTCATTCATTCCTTCATTCAGTTTACAGTTTCATTCTATAATTATTTACTGGGCACCTATTGTGTGACAGCCAGCATCAGATACTAGGGAAATGGCACTAAACACACATGAATTTATAGTTTGGCAAGGAAGGCAGTCATTAAACAAACACATGCACAATTAATCAATGTGTCACAGTCATAATAAGCACAATAAAGACCTACAGAATTCTATGAGCATAATTAGCAGGGAAGGGAGTCTGACCAAGCTCTCCTTGTAGGACTCTAGGAACTAAATGTGGAGATATTTAGGCTAAGTGATATTTAAGATGAAGAGTGAAAGGGCTGGGTGAAGATCATTCCCACCAGAGAATAGCCTCTGTAGAATAGAGGCATTTGTCCAAGTGCGTCTTGGAAAGGCAGGCACTGCTCTATAGGGGAAAAGGCAGTGTGGCTGCAGTACAGAATGCAGAGAGACTGCAGGAGGCTAGGGAGGCTGCAAGGACAATGCCACACACACACAGGCCCTTCTCACGTCATCCCGAGTCTCAGCCGATCCATCGATGGGTGATGAATGGATGCACAAGTGTGGTACACACATACAATGAGGTAACATTCAGCCTTGGAAAGGAAGGAAATTCTGACACATGCTACAACATGGGTGAATCTTGTAGACATTATGCTTAGTGAAAGAAGCCAGGCTCAAAAGGACAAATAGTATATGATTCCACTTGCATGAGGTACCTAGAGCAGTTAAATTCAGAGACAGAAAGCAGAATAGTGATTCCTAGGGACCTGAGGAATCAGCAAATGGGAAGATGTTTAATGGGTATAGTTTCCGTTTTGCAAGATGAAAAGCGTTCGGGAGAGTGGTTGCACAACAATGTCAATGTACTTAATACTGCTGAACTATTTTAAAGTAACTAAAATGGTAAAAATTTTAATGCATATCTTACCACAATTTCAAAAAGTAGAAAAAAACAAGGAATGTCACAGACATTTGAGTGAGGCAGAGGAAACATGATCAGACTTGTATTCTGTGTAGACAGCACTATATAAACCAGATCTAAGCCCAGGACAGAAGCTGGCCCAGGAGCCTCTCGGCAGATACCTGGGGGGCTCGGGACCCACCCTGCAGCAGCTTCTTGGCTGGGTGATGAAGACCGCAGCCTGTCCGCTAGGGTCACAGAGCCTCCTAGCCTGAGGCAGGGATTTTGGCTGAGCTGGCAAGGTCACCCTTTGTACAAACTCCACCAGGCAGGTCTTCCAGTAACATCCTGGATGGGGGCCTTCCTGCAAAAGTCCTTGAGCATGTACCCATGAACAATAAGCAGAGGACATGCCCACCTGATAACTCACACAGCAGAGAACCCCACTGACTAGAATGATACTTCCTGTCATTCCAACAGGAACGGCACACACACAAAGCCATTCTCCAGGTGTGCATATCAGAGCATGCTATGCTCAGCTTAGGCAACAATTATAGCAAAAACCTGTTATAATATGTCAGCATGTGACTTTCAAAGAATCTTTGGTCACTTACAGGAGACTTTAGAAGGTAGAAAGGACATACTTTAAAGCCATCCCAGCTCTGCCACTATTAGCTTCAGAACTGTGGGCATGCTACTCAACTTCTCCAGACTTAGCTTCCTCATGTACAAAATGGGAGTAAGAATGCTACTAAGAGAGTGGAAGCAAGGAGGAAGTAAAATGTTGGTGGCAAGGGCTTGGCACCTGCCAGTGTACATGCATGACTGAAGCTCAGTACGGGGTGGCTGCATTCTTATTCTCACAGAATCTCCAGACCTGGGGATAACAGGACCTGAGTGGAGTCAGAGAGAATGATTTAAAGGATTTAGTCACTCAGAGCTTGGTCTACTGAGTGGATGTGAGCAGACAGGGAAAGGATGGGAACTGAGGAGAGCAGCAGGTGGTGGGGCCAGTGGGAGGCCCGAGTTGTGCTCCAGCAGCTGTGGGAGACTTGCTAAGGCAGAAGGAAGCTGTCCTGCCAGCCCCACTGAGAGAAGCCACGCCAGCTCCTCACTGGGCTTCCGGAGACTTCCTCCCAATAGGAGCATCAGCCTGCAATCAGCAGCGGACACATGCCTCACTTTATTGTTTGCTGGTGGGCGCTGCCCAATACCTTGGGGCCGCTGGCCTAAAGGAAATGTTTTTGTTTGTGTAGGCCAGCCAGACTTCCTATGCTTCTAGGTACACAATTCCCCTTCTCCTTTATCCTCGCACCCCCACTCCCTTTTGGCTCACAGGCCCATCTTACATACTATACTAATGTCTCAAAGACATCAGGTGTCCTCTGAGCCCAAAGAAAATCATATGTGCACTTTAGAAGGGCTTCTACCATCAGCAGTAACTGGTTCTCTCTGAGGATACAACTGGCCACCTGCTTTCAAAGGACTGTCTTGTGACTGAGGCCTGGCTAACCCAGACTTACCATCCTGTAACACAGTCCAGTAGGATGGAAAGAGAAAGGAGGATGAGGTCAGGGGTCACAGCTCCACACTCTCAGGTGAGTGACCTTGATTAAGTCACTCATCTTCTTCGTCACCCAAGAAGGATGGAAATCCAAGACCAGGAATAAGTGGAGGCAACTCTTACTTCAGCTCTAATGTACAGGAAAAGAGCACAGGTTTGGGTTTCAGGGTCCAAGCAGACTTGATTTCCAATCCCCAGCTCTGCACTTAATAGAGTAAGTGGGTAACTGTGGAAAATTAACTTTTCTCTTATGAAGCACAAAGAAGGATGTCTAGTGAAGCATTTAGAACAGTCCCTGAAGCAAGACAGCCAGGGTTTGAGGCCCAGACTCATCATTTCTCAGCTGTATGGCCCTGGGCAAGTAACTCTACCTCCTTGCCTCAGTTTTCCCATCTGTGAAGTGTGTATAATGTCATTAACTAAGTGAGACTATTGTAATGGTTAAAAGAGTTAGTAAACGTGCTAGTATGTGATAATGTACTTAATAAACGTTATCTATTATTATTTCCCTCAGGTGTCAAAGAGGGGGGTAATAAATGTTACCTTTCTCCCAGTTAGGGATAGGAACAAATGAGAGATGATGGTTAAAAAACTTTGCATCTGCAGGTACTATTTTAAAGCTGTTAATCGTATCAGTACTAAAATAATGGTGATGTCTCCCACTGGGACAGAGCATAGCACGGTAGCTACAAACTCAGGCTCTGAGAAAGACTGCCTGTCCTTCCCCTTATTAACCGAGTGACACTGAGCGAAGGACTGCATTCCTGTGACTCAGTTTCTTCACCTGTAATAGAGGTAATAACATACCTACCTCAAAAGACTATTATAAATATATGAATTAATATACAAATAGCACTTAGAATGGCAGAAGGCACATAGTAGGTGCTCACATTCATTTGTTCTGCAAACCCCAGGTGCATTGATGCACACTTCCCACATGCGAGGACATGTTCCAGGAACAGGTCTACAGCAATGAACAACAGGGACAAAGCTCCTCCTATTCATGTTCTAGTGAAGGTGAGAGAGTAAACAGCTAAATATATAAAATGGCACATAAGTGCTATGAAGAAAATAAAGCAAGATGGGGAGAGAAAGAGGAGTGTTGGTATCATAGTAAGGGCCCATTCATATCTGCCTGGACACCTGATCTGCACACCATCTGCTCCCCTTCCATGAGCTCCTTCCGTGTGCCAGGCTGTGAGCTGACACACTCTCTGTGCTCTAGCTCAGTCAGTCTTCACAGCATTTTCATGACATCAGTGGTATTACTACCTAGAGTACAGTCTAGAAGAGGAAGGCGCACACAGACTGAGGTACCTGCCCAAGGCCACATAACAAGTTTCCAGTAGACGTGAGATTTGGGTCTAATGCAGTCTGACTCTTGCACTCCAGACCTCCTTTGCTAGAGCAATTGAAGCAGCTACTCTTATGAGTGGTAGGAATAAGAACAGCACGGCTCTTACAACAAGGCCTGCTTAGCTATGTAGGTCACTACTGCTCTTCCAATTCCTGCAAGTCCAAGTGCAGAGAAAAAAGGAATTGATAAAGGACTGCAATGGACTAGTGGTGTGACCCATAGCTGTCAACTGCCAGGTTCTGTAAATGGGTGCAGGACACAAAGGGTGGAGAACAGAGGGGGAAGAGGAGCTGTCCTTTTGGGTGTGGCTTTTGAATAGATGTTAGTAGCCACTTTCTCCTCAGCCCATGCTCTACTCTTGACGCCTGATTGCGATTTCTTTTGTGTTTAAACCAAAACATCTGTGCTAGGAGGGAGCCCCCATTTCACATGCTATGGACCTGAAATAGGAGGCACCCCTAAAAAGCCAAGGGCCATGGGGTGGGAAGCAACACTGAAGAGGAGAAGGCAGGCATTTGACACTGCACGGAGGCTTGCCCAGGCCTGGAAAGTACTGGAACTTCTCCAGCAGAATGAATGGCCCTGCGAAAGCAGCAATGGCACCAGGCGGTGGGAATGAAAGGGCCAGAGCAGCAGCTGCAGCAGCTCACATGCAGTTTGTGGCTGCCCCAGCCCAAACTAGGTCATTAGGAATTCTTCCCTGACTTCTCTTTTCCTTTGAAGATGGATAAAGGTCTGTGTGAGGGGTGTTGTAAGAGAAGGGTATTACCAGTATTTCCTGGAATGTGCCCAATACACACATGACCCCTGGTACAAGACCCACTGAGCAGCGCAGCAGCTAGACAAGGGGCTCCAGAGCTGGGAGGAGGCAGGTGCCAGGGCGGCAGCCCGCAGAGCAATGTGATAACGTGACAAGAACAGGGGCTTCAGAAACAGACAGAGTGGGTTTGAATAATGACTCCTCTGCTTACTAATCTATGACCTTGAGCAAATGACCTTAACGGATCCCCAGTTTCCTCATCTGTATTATACCCATCTCAAAAGGGAATTTCTCTGCAGTCACAAAAACAATGAGATCACTATGAAAAGCTGTACACAAGGTATGCAAAAAAAGCAAGTGTGGGATTGCAGATATTTAATCCCACTTATGTAAACTAAATATGTATGTGTGTGTGTGTGTGTGTATTTGTCTATGCATCTTTTTAAATCTGGAAGGATATATACTAAACTTACCAACAGTTACTTTCTGGGAATATTTGGGGAACAGTAACATAACTTTTTGTTTTTCTGTGGGATTTGAATTTTTGCAATAAATGTATTGTTTTTACAATTAAAAAAAGGGAGATGAGGGGAAGTCAAGATGGCTCAATGGATTAAGCACTTGCTTTGCAGCCCCAAGGACTGAGGATCGAATTCCAGTCCTGGCCTGTGCGGACCCACTGGGATGTGCTTCCCATGTGGGAGACCCCCAGTTCGATTCTCGTCCCCCAGTTCGGCCCCTGGCTCTCAGGGGTGTGCCTTCCATGTGGGAGGCCCCCAGCCCAGTTCCCGCCATGCGCAGCCTCCACCCACCTGTGTGGAACAAAACCATGTTGAAAACTGATGACATACAACTATGGAGACTGCTCTGAGCCCTCCCCCTTCTCTCTGTCTCTATCAAAAACAATAAAATAAATCTTAAAAAATAAAAAGAGGGATAGAGATGAAGCTCACATACCTGATAAATTCTAGTTTCCAGAATATATAAAGAACTTTACAACTCAACAAAAGGACAAAAAAAACCCCACCCCAAAACAAACAAACAAACAAACAAAAAACAACTAAAAAAATTGGTGGACTTGAATAAACATTTTTCTAAAGATATACATATATTTGGCCATTTGCCATATGATAAATAAGCACATAAAAAGATGCTCAACATCATTAGTTACTAGAGAAATACAAATCCAAATTAATAATGAGATACCACTTCATATCCACTAGGATGGTAACAGTAATAATAACAACAAATAAATAAGTGCTGGCAAGGAGATGGAGAAATTATATATTACTGGAGAAAATATAAAATGTGTAGTCCCTGTGGAAAAGTCTGGCAGATCCTCAAAAAGTTAACAGAGTTATCATATGACCAGCAATTCCATTCACATATACCCACGAGAACTGAAAACATGTTTATAAAAAAAAAACGTGTGCAATGATGTGTGCAGCACTATTCACAGCACTAGCCAAAAAGTGGAAACAACCCAAATGTTCATCAATTTATGAATGGATAAAAATGTGTTATACATACAATGGAATATTACTCAGCTACAGAAAATGATGAAGTACTAATATGTGCTACAACATAAATGAACCCTGAAATCAGGTGATTCCATTTATATGCACTGTTCAGAAAAGGGAAATCTATTTATAGAGACAGGAAGCAGATTAGTAGTTGCCCAGAGCAATGGGGCGTAGGGGTTTGGGGGTAAAGTGGGGAGCGACTGCTAGTGGGTACAGGGTTTCTTTATGGGGTGATAAAATTGTCCTAAAATTGTCATTTAGTATATACTAAAAACCATTGAACTGTACACTTTAAACGGGTGAATTATATCTCAATAGAGATGTTAAAAAATGTCATATGCCTAGCTCGTTCTTGTCACTGAGCAGTACTTGTCTCCCAGGTGGAAAGATTAATGACAGGCAGCATGCCCTTGGTTTCCTCACCTGTGAAACAGCATACTGCTCCCCCACAGCAGTTAACAATCACTATGCAGAAATGGTCACAACAATAGCGAGCTTGATCATGACAATTTAAAAAAAACCATTCTCTCTCATTTGCTGCATTTCTTCCCTCTCTTCACCAGTGTCAGGCCTGCATGGAGGTCTAAAGGCTCTCCCTATCTTCTCCTGCTTCCTCTCCCCTTTATCCTCCATAGGAGTCTCTCCCAGTAACTCTTCACAAAAGTTACATTGCTATTATCCTACTTTACAGACGAGGAAGCTGAGGCTCAGAGTGTTCCGGGAACTAGCCTAAGGTTACATAACTCTTTTTATTGGTTTTCTTTTTGAGTTTTTCAGACTGTGACCTTGGCTAAGGTGACCAGATTTTAACATTGGTAAAGCGGGACACCATTGACCGGGGGGGAGGGGATTCTTGATTAAAAATTTGGTCTATCTCCCACCATTCCCTAGCTTGTTGTGCATTCTTTCCAAAACTCGGGACTTTTTAAAAACGCCGCGGGACGGGGGACAAATTGTTAAAAATTGGGACTGTCTCACCAAAAGCGGGACGTCTGGTCACCTTAACCTTGGCTCCTCCAGGCATCAACTCTGTCTGTCTCTTGCTCTGTTGAACTCAGCCTGGGGACCATCCCACTCGGCCTTCCCCAGCTTGCTCTGCCTGGAAAAACCTGGCCATCATCTATGAGAAGTTGGACATCAGTATACAGTGGAAAAAACACTTGAGAAAGAGCATTCGGGCTAGGAGAACTGTAACGCAGGGCCTTTCTCTGACCAGTGAAGCTCCTGGGTCCAATTCTGGGGAGAATTCTCTTTTATGTGTCACCTGGGAACCAAACGTGAGGGAAGGAGCCTGGGCTGGGCACAAGGTCTATCATCCCCAACAATGTCCAGGGGAAAAGTGGGAGATGATGGCACTTATCCAACTATTGTGCATTCCTGTGGAGCAGTTCAGTGGGTTCAGAGTGTCCAGAAGAGCCAAGGTCCCTTAGGCTTACTAGAAACACAAAGCACATCTCACACAACACACAGGACTAGTCATCAGATGTTGTATTTGGGAGACACCTTCCAGGAGGTCTTGTTCACCATATTCATATTCAAAGAACAAACCAAGTGCTCGTTAACAATCTAACTACAGTGTTCCTGAGCAACTTGAATTCCAAGATAATTACAACATAATGACTCAACTCCTCCCACCCCTAAAAATGGAGGGAAAGATAGGGGGGAAATGAACATGGGGTTGAGGGAGGGGGTTAGTGAGGAAGAGAGGGAAAGAGCATATTAAGGATTGAAAGATGAATCAGTAAACAGAAGAAAAATTACCATTGCCTGAACCTAGGTGTGTCTACCCCTAAGTCACTGCACTTTACTTTATACCCACAGATTAACTGATAACAAGTCAGGTTGCTACATCCAATGACAAAGTCTCAGACCTTCTCTTCCTTGACCCATTAGCAATATGCAGTGAACCTCACAACTTCCTCATCTTTGATACACTGCACTTGGTTCCTAGGACCCCATACCCTCTTAGTTTTCTGGCTACTTATTCCCGGTCTCCTCCACTATTTCCCATCATTCTCTTGACTCATAAACCTTGAAGTGGAGTGTCCAGGTCTCCTGAGTTTGTGGACTGCAGATCTTGGGACTTGTCTCCACAATCACATGAGCCAATTCCTGAATAAATCTATTTTATAAAACCAGTGCAGTCACTGAGGAAAAATAATGAGGACCATTTAGGAAGGATGCCAGCTTGGTGGAGAATGACTCAATCATATGTGCTTTTATTTATTTGGTGAATTTAGGATTCCTTACAGATTTTTATTTAAAGATGGACATGAACTCAGTAGTGCTCTCAAACTAAAGCAGCCTCATTCTACTTTGTGTGGTTTTTGTCCCTGATAGTTGGTAAAACAATGAGTAAGGGAATGTAATTTGTTTGTTTGGGGCATAATGAAAATAGAAATAGAGTGGAGGCAAAAATCTGTCCTGATCAAAATGAACTGCTCAAAACTTTTCAGGGTCCCTGATTAAGAAATGAAAGACTGATATTCTAGAGAGACCTATTAGGAGACAAGAATAGGAAAAAAAGGCAGTAAAAAGACCTGCGTTCAAATCTTGCTTCTGCTACTTAGTAGTTATATGACATTGAGCATTAACTTCTGTGAGCTTCAGGTCTCTCATCAGTCAAATGGGCAGAATAGTCTCCTGACCCCAGAGTAGTGTGAGAATTTGGGGAAAAACTGTGCAGCATTCAGCACAGCACCTCCAGTCACTATACCTCTAGTGTAGGTGGTGAATAAACAGTACCCAAAATTTGATGACATAAGTAGGAAAGGAAAGTGGAAGGAACTCTCTGAGTGAACCTTGATTCATGGGAATGTTCAAAGAATCCATCCAGCTGACTGACCTCTCTGAATGAAAGAACCTTGGTCAGGGAAGAAAATAAAAGCCATCCACATTGTCAGTGGGGATGGATATAGCCCAGAGCTTCTGAGGCTAATGGTGTGTTACTGAGGAGCCATGAGAAAAACTTGTACACCGCCACGTAGAGTTGGCTTCTTAGAGGCTGTGAAAAAAGGACTTGGTGATGAGGACCACTCAGGCCCCAAACCTGACTGGTTATTGATTTAGGATTTATCTTCCATCCACTTCTGAAAAGGTACAGAGGCAGGTTACAGTAAGAGTCATGTACTCAGCAAACTTATTTAAATGAGAATGTAAGATTCAGAGGAGTATAGTGAGGGTGAGCACTGAGATCTACTGCAACTGACAATAAAACTTAGACCTGGGCATCCAGAGCTAAGGCAAAAAAGCAAACTTGCCAACTATTATATCATTAAGCAGAGGAGGAATCACAATCAATCAGGAAAGGCAAATCTTCCTAGAACTAAACTCAACATTTTATAATCAGAAACTGATTCTAGGAATTTATGCTGATTCCCTCCTACCTCCCAACAATAAGCTATAGTGTGTTACTTTCTTCCTCAAAGATTTGCTAATTTCCAGCTGTGTGACCTGGAGCCAATGCCTCACCTCTCTGAATCTGCTTCCTTATCCTTAAAAGGGAATGATGTTGCCACTTATGTATGAAAGGGAATGAAAGAACGTTTGCTAGCATTAACTGGGTGCTGGCTAAATGGCAAAAGCTTTGTGCACACTATCTCACTGAAATCTCCTAATAACCATATGAGACAAGCTCTGTAAATATTTTACAGATGAGCTCTCTGAGATTCAGAGAGGTGGAGGCAGTTGCCATTGTTACACAGCTAAAAAGCAGATGAGCCAGAACTCAATTTCATGCTTTTGCGATACCAAGGCACAAATTTAACTGTACTTTTCCACTTTCCCTGCCTATGTCAAGTACCTAACAGTTCCTGGAACGTAGTAGGTACTCAACATATTAGCCCCCTGCCACACTCCTCCCTTTTCTCCTAAAGTAAAGCTAACATACATTTTTTTGTTTCAAAGTTTACCAAAATAATGTTAGTATCTTATATTAACATCGCTTCTTTCCTCTAAGGAAATCATATACTACTTAACTCTATTTTCTCAACTAATCCTACCAAATCTCTCCCTATTGTTATGTATTACATTACTTATTTTACAAATAAGAAACTAGAAGGCAGCAAGCTGCTAAGGTGACGTGCCCAGAGTCATATGGAAGTCACTGCCAAAACCAAATAAAAACCTTGGTCCTTTTTATGTCTAAATCAACCTTTATCCTCTCACATGACACAGCCTCCATAATAAAGAACAGATCATTCATTTTTTATCTGGAAAACTACCAAACGTATAATTCAGTAAGGGGCCTCATGACCTTACCACCTTGTCAAAGGGAAGAAAGTGTATAAAAAATGAGGTTTGCAGGAGCAGAGGGTTTTGGTCCGTCAACTTTCTCTTGGATTACGCCCATTAACCAACATAAAATAATGTAAAATATAATGTAACAGATCCCCACGTCTTTGGAAATTCAACTTAAGTTAAACTCACTGATCCTTCAAACTTATATACAATGCACCAAGGGCAATCATTTAGTCCTGTGGGGCTGCAGAGGTGCACACTATGTCAACTAGATCTTTAAAAGAAAAATACGATATGCAATCAGGCCACTCTACGAGGAACTGAAACCAGCCACGAGCATTTAGCAGCATGAATTCATAGCATCACAGAATTTTGGAGCTCCACAAGGGACCTGGAAGATGACTGACAACAATCCCTTCATCTAGTGTGGGAGGAAACTGAGGCTCAGGGAGGTTAAGAGGCTTTTCCAAATTTTCAGACAGGAGGGCAAGAACTAAAAATAAACCTGCTGACTACTGTCCGTTCTACATGCAAATCCTGCTTCTAACATCCATGCATAGACATAACACTTTCCAGGATTACACATCTATTCAGAGATTGCAGAAGAAAGAGCCTGTACGTTGGTAACAGACAAACTCAAGATTCAAATCCTGACTCTTAGGCAAGTCCCTCAATTTCTCTGAATTAAAGTTCTTTTCACTTATAAACTGTGGGTAATAGTAAGTTCCACAAATAAGCTGCAGACGCTCTATACAAGGGGCCTGGCGCAGCCTGTGAGCTCCATGAAGGCAAACATGAGGCCTGCACGTCCCAGCAGCCAGCACTGAGCCCAGCACATGGTACATTTGCAGAAAATCTGCTGAGCAAATCAATGAACTGACTGAACAAACATACTGAACTTGAACCCAGGTCTATCTGCTTCTTAAACATTAGGCTCTATCGCTCCCAATTCACATGATTTCAAGGCAGAGTATTACAGGAGACTCTCCGTTAACCAGCACTCATGCCAGATAAATGCACTATTATTCTGCCAGTTGCTTGAGAGTGCCAGTTTCTTGAGTTCCAGTTAACGCAGAGTCTACTGTAATTCTGACCTACAGTGTATTGAAAGCACAATGAAGATGATGGCTATTTTCTGGTCATAAGGCAGAAAAAAAGTTCAGTGGGGAAAGTTTCTGAACTCTCAGTGTTGGGATTAATTCTATTGCTAGCAGAGGTGCATCGTGAAGCTCTGGAATCAACTAAACCTTGGTTTAGGTCCCAGCTTCAGCATAAGCGTTGTGATCTCAAAGGGGTTACTTTACTTTTCTGAGCCTAACTTCCCATACTTGAAAAAAAAACAACCCACCTCACAGGGATGGAATGACAAATGAGGTGATATATATATAACAGAATGCAGGGTGACATGGGGCACAAAAAGGCTTGTGATGAGTGTTATATTCTTTTTTTTTTTTTTTAATTTATTGTTAAATTTGATGAGGTTACATTGGTTGGTAACAATTAGTGTTATATTCTTTCTTCCAGTTGTTTGGATACTTCATTCATTCATTTCACTCAGGTCTCTGCTCAAATGTCACTCCCTTCCTGACCCTCGCTACCCACAATAAAACCCCCAACTCCCTCTATGCTTTTTTTATTCTATTTGTTTTTCTTCCTAGTCCTTATCACCACTTGACATTACATTACATATTTCTTTGTTTTTCTGTTTACTGTGCCTACTCAACTATAAAGTAAGCCCCAAGACAGGGATTTTCTGTTGTTTGTTTTGTTTACTGCTATATCTCAACAGCTAGGAAAGTACCTGGCATATAGTTACTACTTAATAAATATTTGTTGAATGACAGAATTAATTAATTCAGCATTTACTTGGAACTTGCTATGTCTGAGGTACTGTGTGAGGAATAGGGACTCACAGATAATTAAGAAATGCGATTATAGAAGGAAAGACTAGTTTTGCATGCTTATGGAATGTGAGAGGATTATATCTCACCTGGACTACTGCTGTCACCTCCCAACTATTCTCCTTATGTCTACTATGACTCCCCTACATTCTATTTGTTAATCAGCAAACAGACAGACCTCCAAAAAGTCAACATCCGATCAGGTCACTCTGCTTAAATCCCTCCAGTGGCTTCCCACTACAATTAGAATAAAACCCTACAATGCATTACATCACAACGTCTATGTGTTGCATTGTGTGCTCACCATCCAGTCAGTTCTCTTTTCATCACCATATATTTGTAGAATTGTACACCTGAAACCTATGTGATTTTTACTAACCAGTGTCACCCCAATAAATTTAACAATACAAAAAAAAAAATGTATGTATAAAAATCTCAAAAAAACAAACCCAGTAACACCCTAGCTCGTACCGTGGCTTGTAAAGCTTTAACCATCAGCCTCTACTCTCTAACCCAACCCCTTCTCTTACCACTCTCTCCCACCTTCACTGAGTTTCAGACACACTGGCTTTCTCTTTCTCAAACATGTCAGGTCCTGTCATCTCTCTTCTTTTTTAATTTAAAAATAAACATACAGTAGTACCCCCTTATCCACAGGGGATATGTTCCAAGACCCCCAGCAGATGCCTGACCTGACCCCTACATATACATACTATTTTTTTTACCCTATACATACATACTGATAAGGTTTAATTTATAAATTAGGCACAGTAAGAAATTAACAACCATCATAAAATAAAAAAATACTGTAATAAAAATTATATAAATGTGGCCTCTCTCAAAATTTATTGTACTGTACTCACACTTCTTCACAACTTTTTTCCTTCTTCAAAATTTCATGGATAGATGATGCATTCTTATCGTAGATCTTAGCAACCTCAGCATCTGATTTTTTGTCTTTCATTATTAAGTCGAGGACTTTCACCTTTTCACTTGAAGGAGCCCTTTACAGCTTCTCTCTGGCATATCCAAACTGCTGGCATTACTACTCTTGTGCTTTAGGGCCATTGTCAAGTATGATTGGTGACTGGGACAGGAGCAGTGTGATGCCACAACACTTGATCTGATCACCCCACCTGCTGTAAGTGACTAATGGATGGGTAGCACACGCAGCGTGGAGATGCTGGACAAAGGGACAATTCACATCCCAGGTGAATGGAGTGAGACAGCTCAAAATTTCATCACACTTCTCAGAGTAGCACATAATTTAAAACTTATGAATTACTTATTTTCATTTATTATTTTTGAACCACAGCTGACCACAGGTAAAAAATGCAAAAACCAAACCACAGATAAGGGGGTTTATTCATTTAAAACTTTAAGTCGTATATAATTAGCAATATTTTGTTCTTATGCCTGAAAGTCTTCAACAAGCAAGGACTAATATAAAAATAACTCTTCCAGGAATGGGATTCAAGATTACAAGTATGGAGGCCTTTTCTGACTTGTGCTGGCTATTTACTCTGCCTGGAAAGTTCTTCCTCTCAGCTGACTCTTCCTTATCATTCAGCTCTCAGCAAAATGGTACTTCCTTAAAGATTCCTCCCAGGCTAAAGCTGTGCCTGTCACCATCACCCTCATCAAGTTGCTGTCTATTGGGTCTCATGCCTTTTCTATCCACAGAGCATTTATTATCTGGAATGACTTTATTTATGGCCTATCTTCCCAGCCAGAATGTAAACTGCATGAAGACAAGGGCTTTTTTCAGGTTGACGGTTGTGCTTCCAGCCCCCAGTAGCTAGCAGACACTCAATAAATATTTCTGGATGAGTAAACTGGACCTCAAAAGATGTTGCAGTTTGCCAGGATGAGAGGTATAGGTAAAGTATGCTATCGGCCTAACAGCATCATGGGTGTTGGTTTCCTTCCAAAGGACAACTGCCCTACTGCATCAAAATACGTACATTTCAGCCAAACTTACTTGGGAATGGGTACCCGAATTAGCATCCCTTCCACTTCTGGGTTCAGATTCATTCCACTTTCTCTTATAGCCTTGATAGCTGCAGCTGTACACTGAAAACCAGATCAAAAGGTAAACAGAATTAGTAAATAATTATTACCAGATGCAAGCCCTCTGTCGATAACTGGCAACCCATCTTGGCAGAACATGGAAACATTTAGTTCTGTTACCAGTAAGATCAGGAAGTTACATTGGTGTAGAGTGCTTTGATCAAGTTGAATAGCAAACTATGTCCACTCCTGGTACCAGTGTACTGCGGGAGGAAAAAAAGCAAAGAGAAGGAAAAAATAAAAAGAAAACAGCTCTGCTTCTTTGAAAAGATTTCAATGGTTTGAGGCAACACAGATCAAAACCACAATAAATCCTCAAGGGAGGGGGGCTGGCCTGTGCAAAGATTGGTGTAAAGACAGATGAAAGATTTTATACATTAAAAATTCCAGTTGACATTTTACACTCAAAATATACCAGTGCCGACTTGAAATGAGTAAATAAATTTAACTCATTCGCATCTACACTCACACCAATCTCACTCGTGTTTTGGAATGAGCAATGAATCTCTGCTGGTGTGTGCTCCAGGAAAGGTAGAATAGTATACTGGCTAAAAGCACAGGCTTTGGAGCCAGAAAGATCTCAGTTCAAATCCCAGCTCTGCTTACCATGTGACCCTGGGCAACAAGCCTGACCTCTCTGCGCCTCCATTTCATAATCTGAGACCATGTGGTACCTATACCTCAGAGAGGAGTCAGTGAGGCAGCATGAGCTATACATCTGCCTCAGTGCCTGGACCACAGTAACATCCAGGCAAGGCGAGTTACTATATTAATAAACACTGAGTACATGAAGGGAAGAATGCATAAAAGTCCCCAATAAGTCTGAGCTGATGTCATCACTTAGCTGATGCACCGCTGTCCTGCCGGACATCCTCCGGGGACTTCTCAACACAGTCCTGCTCTGTACTGTGCCAGGTGGCACAGAGGCACACCTCACCTTAAGCAATGGTATGACCACACCTGGTATGCAATCCCAAAGGATAAAAGATAGCTTTGTGGAAGAGCGAGACTTTCACTGGCAGGAAAATGGAATTCACAAAAATGAGGCCTCTGGCACTTTCTAAAGAATTTCAGGTTTGCCCAGAGCCAATCCATATCACTTGGATTCCCAGGGCCAGTTCTCAGCATTGAGTTCCTTTCTCCCTTGACTTTCTGGTTCAGAATAGGGTTTATTACATGCCTGTTTTACTTTTCCAGGGTTTGCTTTGGTTTTTAAGGAGTACTTAAAAAGCCTATCTATTTCATTTTAAAATGACTTTAATTCTACAGGGACATAAGGTGTTATCGTAAGGTCAAAAAAACTGAATTTCCGCATGGATGTGCATTGTCTCCTGGGAAGGCTGTACACTGAATCTAACAGGTGGCCACTGCTAAAACAGTAAATTCTTAAAATGGTACCTCTGACCACAGACTATTGGAGCTGGGAGGGATCACTGACATAACCAAGTCCAGGCCCCTCCTTATGTATACAGGGACCTGATGGGTAAGGTCCCACCCCTAAGCAGATAAAGTCTTCCCAGAGAGCCAAGAGTAGTGGCATGAGGACCTCACCCATCACACTTCCACACACTGGCAGTTAAGCAGACCCACGAGGTTCCTTCCTCAACTGTGAGTCCACTGACATCACTCAGTCTATATTTTCTTCCAGATCCTCTAGCTCAACAGTACCTAGTAACTATAGCAGAAGGGATTTGACTTTTTTTAATTGCCAAACATAATTTGTGATTAGGTCTGGTGGATAAACGGTATCGCCAAAGTAAATAAAAGAGCTGGATAAAGAAATAAAATTTTTCTCTGCAAAGTAACTGCCATTGGGGAAGCTGGGATGGCTCAGTGGGTTAAGCGCTCACTTTGCAGCCCCGGGGACTGACAATCAAATCCCAGCCCTGGCCCATGTGGACCCATGTGCTGAACTGGGGAGTGCCCCCAGTTCGGTTCTCACTGGAGTGAGACCCCGGTCTAGTTCCTGTCCTGAGCAGGCCCGCGTCCACCTGTGGAATGAAACTATGTGGAAAAACCGATGATGTGCAACTATGGAGACTGCTCTGGGCCCTCCCCCTTCTCTCTGTCTCTGCATCTCTCTCTCTCTCTCTCTCTCTGTCAAAAAGAAGAAGAAGAAGAAGAAGAAGAAGAAGAAGAAAAAGAACTACCATCTTCCTTAACTGAATGAAACACAGATTCCTGAAGTTAACAATAAAGGGAGAATCTCCACTATGATGGGTTGACCTATCTCCAGGCTCCCAACCCTCCTTTTCTGAGCCTTTTCACCAAGACTGATAGCTGACCGTAATAACATCCTACCACCATCGCCTCCCTTCCACAATCAGATCCACGTGTTTCCATACAACCTTGAAATATAATATATATTTTTTAGTTTGATAGGTAGGACGCAGGGCATTATGGTCATTTTCCCAATATGACTTCTGAGCTTCCTCATGGTTTAAACAAAAAGGCATATATTTCTATTGCATTTCCATCTTTTATCTTAGTTTCTACCCCTTGCTGTAGGAACGTTCACCAGAGTCCCAGGGCCAGTAGGCTGTTCTCAAACAGCAACACTGACCACCTGGTTGTGGCTGCTTGGAGTACTATGTTGAGAAATACAGATCCCATCTGGGGCCAGGCAGGAAAGAGCGCTGTCAAGGGGCCTTGTCTACTACTGCCTTTCTTAAGCGAATCTATGCTAAAGGACAAAAGATGATAAAACTTTTGCAGACAGGTAAACAAGTCCTTGACAATTGGTGTGCAAGTCAACTTTGTTAGTGACATTTCAATTACTGGCCTTCAATTTTCTTTACATCCCAATGGCTCCCTAGAATGCAAAGTCCATGAAAGCAGGGACCTTAGCTGTCTTAATCATCAGTGAATCCTAGCACCTCAAATAAAACCTGATTAACTTGCAGGGACTCAAAAAATATTTGTTAAATTAGTGAACGAATGGTAAACATAGCACAAGCTTTAGTGTCGAACAGATCTATGTTCAAATCTTGGTTCTATCACAACAGAGTGAACGTGGGGGAGATATTTTACTTCTCTGAACCTCAGTGTTTTCATCTATAAAATGGAACAAATAACTCTTAATTCTACAAAGTGCCTGTGTTGATCACATGAAACAAAACATGAGGAAGTAGTACCTGGAAACACAGTAGATACTCAATATACATTAGCTTTCTTCCTTCTACAAGGGCAGTAACGAAGCCTGCAAATTTTTTTTTTCATTTGCTGTGTTCAAATCATGCTGTGGTTTTTTACTCCCTTCTTTTCTTTCCCATCATTAGCTCTAGCTGCAGGCAAGTTTACGGAAAGCAGCAACTGTGTGTATCATTTATCAAGCAGGACACATGTTACACAAATGCAACACAGTTTCCTGTCTTCGATGCATTAGAGAAGATTATGCATGTAAATCTGCATCATGTCACCACAGAATGACACAGAAACACACAAGTCTGGAAAGAAAGCCAACAGCATGTGAAACAGAAAGGAATTACATAAACACCGAGAAGATTTGCTCAGCATTCTGAAGCTATGAACCTCCGTACTCTACAGACAGCTTCTAAAGGGCAGGAAGGAAATGTTTAGTTAGGACTATTTGTTTAATATATACACCAGATGAGAGAAAGGAATTCAAAAGACAATGTAACTCACACTTCCTCACTCTGTCCTTGTAAAGAACCTCTCTGAGATGCTTGCAAAGGTTTTTGGTTCCCTCCCCAGCCCCAAACCCACAGAATTTCAATTTGAAGAAATGGCACAGAGCTTTGGTTGAAAAATGACGTTCCAACTTCCTAAGAAAAAATTAAGCCGTTAATACTTCCTCCTCCTGCCACATGAGATGCTCTGGTGGCCAATCAGGTGCTTCTTCTGTGAATGCCATTCACTATTTAATAACAGAAGTGGCTGGCTCTGAAAAGCAATCTGCCTGATGAGGTCTTCAAGCTGTGTAATTAGGAGGCTATTCCCTAAATTGGCCTGCAGTGCCTATGGGATTAGAACCAGGCAGAGGCCTCAGACATTCAGAGGGGGCCAGAAAGGAAAAGAGGTGACAGTTCCCTTTTCGTCAATTTCTCTGCTCTTCAGTAACTCCAAGAATGAGTGCCTCCTTTCCATCAATCGAATAACAAGTATTCATCCACCTGAGGACAATTTATGGAGTGCCTCCATGTGCCAGGCACTGTTCTGGGTACTCAACACAGCGAACAAGTTAGATATGAGTCCTACATTCCCAGCTTACAATTTAGTGAAAGTGAGATGGAAAAGATGTAAATAAATATTTAACTATTAATAACGAGAAGTGCAATGAAAAAAAAGAAAAAAAAAGAACTGCGCTCTGTAAGAGAGGTTAGTGTGGAAGAATAATTTAGATTGGGTAGATTAGGGAAGGCTTCCCTGAAAAAGCGACGATTAGCTGTGATCCAAAATATAAACAGCAATTAGCCAGGCAAGAGTGTTCCAAGCAAAGGGAAGAACACAGGCAAAGGCCCTGAACATGCAAACGGTGCAGTGTGTCTGAGGAAAGCTAATGGGGCTAGAGTGATGTGCAAGGTTGACAGTGGCACAAGGCTGAAGAGACTGGGAGAGAGGCCGGGGCCACATCGTGCAAAGCCTTCTAAGCCACAGCAATCTTTTCCTTAGAGATGACCTGAAGTCACTGGTAAGTATACAGCATGCGGGTGACATAATCCAATGTATAGTTTTAGATTTATTTATTTTTTAGTTTTGACAGAGAGAGAGGGGGAGAGATACAGAGACAGAGAGAGAACTGAACTGGGGTCACTCCCCAGTTCAGCATATGGGTCCGCAAGGGCCGGGGCCGGGATTCGATCCTCGGTCCTCGGTGCTGCAAAGTGAGCACTTAACCCACTGAGCCATCCCGGCTTCCCCATAATGTGTATTTTTAAAAGTTCACTCTGGCTGCAGTACGGAGAATGGTAAATGACAAAAGCCCCCTGACAAGTGTGCCTGGACCTTTAGCTACAAGAGCCCTCTGATTTGGACGTGTTCATAGCAAAGGCTTTTCCTTACTTATAACTCTAACCCAGCAGGTTCAACTTTGGTCTATGTCATTGGGATAGAAATACTGAAACACACAATTAGAATAGGAAGAAATTTCGGATTCCTTCAGCTCATGTAACAGATGAGGAAAGGAAACCTAGAGAGTGAAGCAACTTACGCAAGCAGAGTTGGGACCAGATTCCATGTCCTTGAGGACCCCCAATCCAGGTCAATTCCCACTGGACTAATAAGAAAAAGCCCACTTCTCTTCCACAAATGCATTTACAATCATAGCCTCAAGGTTGCAATGATGATCTAATGCAACCCACCTTCTAATCTTAGAAGCGCTGTGCTCTGTGCAATCTTCTGCAATGGTCAGTTCAGTTTGAAAGAAATGTCAATTCCTGGAGGTCTGCTCCAAATACTAATGCAGAGATCATGGCCATAGGCCAAGCCTGGACTAATAATGTGTTCTGTCTCATAATCTAAAAGTGAGTTAGTCAACATTTAACAAAGATCTTACATAAAAATGGATTACTGGCTTCTTCTGGAAATGACAACCTTAGTATCTGGTAACACTGATTACCAGACCCATATTTCTGCCTGGCAAAGATCAGTAGGAGCTGGGCAGAGGCTGCTCCCTTCAGACAGGTTTTCGAGAGCCCCCTACATGTTGGCCAAGTCCCAGTCAGTGTACTGCCACTGTTGTTTTTCTCAGATGGGCCTGTTTCAGTATTCAAATTACATGCCTGGCTTCTAGTGTTTAACAAAAAAGGAATTAAGAAACAGGAAAAAAGTTTTTCCTTATCCTTAAGTTCCCTTTATTACGCCTTCATCCCCAGGTGGAGGGAATGCTTCCTCCTGACTTGACCCAGCCTCCTCCATTCCAAGAGACCACAGAGGACCCTTTGAGCAAGGCCACCTTACCTCTGGGAAGCTGGCCATGTTCACCAAAATCAGCTGCGGCGACTTCATGGAGATCTGGCCAATCTGGTTTAAAGCTAGCTTCCCATCAGCAGTTGACACAGTGATATGATCAAGGGACCCTTCAAGAAAAATTACAGGGTCTTAGAATTCAAAAGCACCTTAGTAGCCCCAGTCTAAGTCCCTACCTACGTCAGATTCAACTAATATTTAGGGGTCCCTTATCAATGTGGCATGACCATTCAAGGGGCTTTCACAGAAAGCAGCAAGTGTCATGCGATGGAAAGAGCTTTGAAATGTTGATAGAACTAGGCTGGAATTCCTTACCAGCAACCAGGGTGGCCAACCATCCTGGCATGTCTGGTGGGCCTGAGAGGTTTCCTGCGACTCAGAACTTTAAGAGCTAAAACTGGACAAAGCTGGCCATTTACTAACCATGAAACCTCAGGCAAATTACTTATCTTCTCTAGGCCAGTCAAAAAATAACTGCCTTACAAGATTAAAATGAGGATGATAGCTAAATATAAACTACCAAGTATATAATAAGCATTATAAAAGGGTACCTCTATTTAACCTTTTTAGTTCTTATAAATATGATGTAACATTATATTATTATCTCCACTTTACACATGAGAAAAAGGAGATTTAGGAAGTTTATATGGGCCAAGATTATTGAGCTTCTGAAAGGAAAAACACTCAAGAACGAAGCTGCAAACTCAGGTATGCTTAATTCTGATTTCAATCACAGTTCTTTCTCATATACCAGTGGAACTCAAATTTGGTTGTGTATCAGAACCACCAGGGAGCTTTTTATCTAGATTTCTGGGCCCGAGACCCCGATTCTATAGGAGCTTGGGGGCCTATGGTTTGTGGGGAGCCTATGAATTTTTTAAGATCACCACATGACTCTGACTCACAGCAAGGTTTGAAACTCTTACCTTGTATCACCTTGATCTTGGTACTTAGATCCCTTTCAGAAACAAACAAATGACAACTATTAACACTTAACCACTATCCTGGATCTGATCTTTATCCATATCTGAATTCTAGAAAATCCTGAAACCCAAAATTTTCAGAAACCCAATTAGTAGGTTGACCAGACATACCATTTTAAATGGGACAGAAAACAAAGGTACTACCTATTTCAAATGGTATGTCTGGTCAGCCTACCAATAAGGCAAGCAAATAAAGCCACAGTTATAGATGGAAAAGGAGGCATTATTCAAACTCCTTAATTTCCCACTCAAATGTGAACTAGAGGAAAAACCTTACCACTCACAGTAGGATTCACTCATGGATGGCTCATTCTGAGAGAAAGGGAAAAGGGGCCTTTTAAACAAATTGGAAGTTGTCCCAGCAAACTGCTCTTAAATATAGTACCATACAATGGCCCAAAGACCTGAATTAAAGTACTCAATCAGAGTACTCCATGTCATCACGTGAGAAAAGGTGGTTGACACCACTAGCTTCAATCTGGAAAAGTTCAGTGGGTATAACAGTAAAAATTTCCTTGATTCTGAAGACAAATAACCTGGGTTCAAATATCTACTCTGCCACCTCCTGATTGTGTGACCCTGGGCAGATCCCTTCAACCTTTTGTGTGTCTGTTTCCTGATCTCTAAATGAGGTATAAAAATTATACTTATCTCATAGGGTTGTTATGAGGATTAAATGAAAGTCTATGGAAAGCACTTATAACTGTGTCCTGGCATATATAAGTACACAATAAATGTTAACTATTATTATTACTTCTTGACTTTCTCCTGTTTTAACCCAACAAATCTATTTACAATTTCTCTAATATAGTTTCTTGCCTCAAGATGGTTAGCATATATTTTTCCTTCTACTGAGAACCCATTTCTCTGTACAAGTAATGCCTGTTCATTCTTTAACACTCAGCTATCATAGCATCTAATCTCAGAAGTCTTATCTGACTTTCCAGGCTAGATGATAAACACCCTCATGAGCTCTCAAGCATCCTATGCACACTTCTATAACAATAACCAGTATTTGCTGGACACTTCCTATGAGCAAGAAATTGTGATAAATGCTTCTATAATTTATTTGCTTTCATTATCACAATAAACTTGAGATAGTTCCACTATTTAACAGAGGAAACTGAGACACAGAGAATAACTTGCCCAGGATCACAAGAGCTCCTAATAATGGAGCTTGAATTCCACTCCAGGTGTGAGCAACTCCAAAGCTAAGGTCCTCACCACTCTGCTTTACTATATGATTTTTTTATATTTTGGTTTACTTGTCTGTCCCTTAACATTAGGCTCTAGGCTGGGGGTGGAGAACCTATGGCATGTGCGCCCAAAGTGACATGCGGAGCAATTATTTCGGCACACGGAGCTGTGAATACCATTTAAAAAATTATTGTTTATGCTCCTATAGACATAAAAATAATCGATACCTCTATCTCACTCGATGGGTTGGCACGCGAGTCAAGCGAGTATACTCTTATTTCATAAACTTTGGCACTCAATCGCCAAAAGGTTCGCCACCCCTGCTCTAGGCTCTTGAAAGGTAGGTGAATGTCTTTTCTCTCTGTATACACAGCATCTATTAATCAGCATAAAATAAGAGTTTAATAATGACTTTGATGAATAAATGAATGTATGTAGAGATGGATGAATGAGAAAGGGCAAGAATGAACAAACAAATAAATGAAAACAATCAACTATCTTAGAGGCAGAAACTACTGGGAGACAGATGGAGGTATAAGAAGAAAAGTGCTTGCTAGTTCTGAGAGTAATGAAAGATGATATGGAAGACTGGCTAAGTTCAGCCTGTTTCACCATTGTCTTCATGGCCCCAAGTTCTACATAGAACATTATACAAACATAACCCTGAAGAGTAAGAAGCAAAGAGGAAATACCAATGGGAGGCCTTCTGAAAACGGATCTTAATTCAGCCCCCTTGATTTGCCATAAGATCCTCTGCCACAGAAGTCCCAACATGGGCTTCCCAGTATGCAACTGTGGAGTTCCCATTCCCTAAATCCATAGTGACATAATGCATCAAATCCTTTCCTTCAATCTGTCCCCAGTGAGAATCTCCCTTAGCCTCACTCCTGCCCCTCATTTTCTCAGAGGTTAACATTTAACAAATTACACTCCCAACCTCTTTCCAGGCCCATCATCTTTTTAAGTTCAACAAGAGTGGAGCTTGCTGGTTAATTTTAAGTATCACATTTCTCCCTATGTTCCTCTCAAACCACTCTCTGGTTTCGGCTGCAGAATGTTAACAGGCCAGAAAGCACAGGGGAGACAAAGCACTTTATCAGTTTCATACCTAAAATAATAAGCAAGTTTAAAATAAACAGTTGGGAGAGATTGAATGGCACGCTGTACTGTCAGCAAAGGCAGAAATGCCCCAGTCTAAAGGTTGACAAATGACGGAATGGTCTTCTGGTTTCACGTTGGATCTCGTCTCTGAACTCAGTATGTTTCTGCTGGTGTTTATAAATGGAGCTGTATTTTTTTCACTTGTTAAGAACAAGTTCATGAAATATTTTCTAGTTTCCTTATGAACTATCCGAACCGAGACGTGAGTAGGAACAGCCCGAGCTCCCGTAGATACTATCAGAGGGGGTCCCAGGTTTGACTCTAGGATGATGACAATTTCCAAAAGGCCAATTTAACAGCAATTGGATTTTTCCTGCCTGCCTGCCTGCACCATTAGCTGACAACTCACTTCTTCCATCACATCTGCAAACAGTTCTCCTAGACAGTTCTGACATTTCCCACTTAGGAAAGCCACTTTCAGGAAGTTATTAACCCAAACGTAATCTTCCTGGTCAAGCTCAGGGGTACAGAAATGCCTCAGGTGGGCAGGTTTGCAGCCAGTTGGTTCCCAGTAAGGGATAAGAAAGGCCAAATAGGACAAATTGGGAAAATCAGACCAAAGATGTCAGTTACAGTGAGACTAAATACCTAGAAGTATATTTAGTATTTATTATAGTCATAAAAAACCTCCCAGCCTTTGAGAGTATAATTCCATGGGAGCAAAGACCATGCCTGTTTTGGTTCACCACTGTGTACCAGCTCCTAGTTCACAGCAGACAAGTATTTGCTGAATAAAGAAATAGAGCGTTAACTATGTGCCAGTCACTGTTCTAGAACCATTACATGTTAACTCACTTATTTTAAATACCCACCTCAAAACTGTAAGGTAGGAATTAGACAAGGAAACTGAGGACCAGAAAAGTATAGTAAGTGCCCATGGTCACCAATTATTAAGTATCAGAGCTGGGCCTAAAACCCAGCTCTACCAAAGCCATGATCTTTCCCCTATGCCCTGCCCAAAATACCGGTATTGTTTCCGTCACTAACCTGGTGAGGTCCTGATATTGACAGTCTTATTGAAATTATCCTTGAGTGCTTCCAACACAGACTTCATTTCTTCTTCCACCTCTTCCAAGTTGATTATATCCTCAACCAAGGCAGTGTTAAGATTCACTCTGGTTTGGGACTGTCCTTTCCCTTTGGCTAGAAAGTCAAGATTCAAGGAATAAAAAGAACAGAGCACAGGGACAATAAACAACTAGTTTAGAAATGCCTACTAAATTTTATGTGCAAAGCAAAATGTCAAGGGCTGGGAAATCATAGAACATTATCACTGCCCTAAAAAAAGGCCTACATTTGTCTCCTAGGTACTCAGCACTGTGCTAAAAGCTTTCTCAGACACTAGTAAAGGCACAAGCTTTATGAGATATCCCACGTGAAAATCCTGGCTGTGATGCAAACTAGCTTTATGACTTTGGGCAAAGCTGCTCCACTTTTCTGAGTATCAGGTTCCTTACTGTAAAGCAGGGATAGTATCTATATTGCTAGGTTGCTACAAGGATACAAGTTAAGTCATTCAAATACCTAAAAAGAGCACATCCACATGGCAGGCACTCCATAAGTGACTTATTTCCTTGTTTTTCAGAAAAATAAACAGCAGATGAGAAAGGTATAATGACTTGTCATAAAGTCATGAAATAGTAAAGCCAAGATTTCGTTCCAAATTTTAAACTCATGAACTTTCCAATAGGCTACCTCCATAAAATCTAACTGGAGGCAAAGGAAATACATTAATTCATTTAAAAATGAATATTAAGACAAGGATATGCAAAGTATCTAATGGCTTGTACAGACAAATGGAACAACAGTAGTTCAGAAACAGGGTACACCACCAGTGGTAGTGACAATGACTTACATTTTAGAAAAAATCAACAGCATTGGGAGCTGAATAAAAGTATACTTTATGTCTAAACCATCATGATGATTTTTCATATACCTACCATAATGTGTATATACATAGAACACTGGTGAGTAATATAATATTCTTGCATTTCTTTATGGAGGGTGGGGGAAAGAGGAAAAAATTAAAACATTTAAATAATATTACCCTACAGTTATTTATTTATTAAATGTTCAAAAACATTTATTGAGACTCAGTCACAACAAAATTTACTGAACATCTACAGTGCGCTAGATCCTGTGCCATCTGTATAGCACCTTATAATTTGCAATGCAATTTCAAGTACATTCTTCCCTTTAGATACTCAAAGCAGCTCTCCGAGGTAGAAAGAACAGAGATTATTATTGTACCGTACCCATTGTACAGATGAGAAATCTGAGGAACTAGCCATTTAAATGTTTTCCCAATGTAACCAACTAGCAAGCAGCAGAGTAATTTTTTAAAAACATTTATTTGCTTGTGTCCCCATCATGCTTGATACCTTATTGCTCTTAAGTAGGGCTAATGGCTAAGAATTTTCAAAACCAATGAAAGATGTAAATCTTCAGACTCTGAAACACAAGTTCCAAGAAGGATAATAAAAGTAAATCCATATCCAGACATCTTGTGTGAATGTAGAAAACCAAGGACAAAGAGATTTTTAAAACAGCTAATAGGAACAGACAAATTATCCACAGAGCATCAAAGTTTAGATTCTATATGTTAGAATAATAAATAGCATACTTTTCAAGAGCAACAACTGAATCTAGAAACAATGGAAATAAATTTTTCAACTTTAGATTTTCTAAACCAAATACATATGCTAAAAATTTACAGGTAAGGAACCTGACACAAAAGACACCATAAAGTAAAAAGCAAAGTAGATACCTGTAAGACCATATAAACAACAAAGAATCAGTATTCCTAATGTAAAAAAAAAAATTCAATAAAACTAAAAGAAAAAGTCAAATCAATGTTTTAAAAAGGCAATCAAACAAGACAAAAGCTAAACAGCCAATTAAGCATGAGAAGATGCTGCCCACGTGCCGTAGCTAAGACTGCAACACTGTGGGCACCAGGAGCCTCCAGCTTCCAGATCAGCCACTAAATTATCCCCATGGCCAAATGTCTCACACATGTACCTCACTTTGCTCATCTGCAAAATGATGAGGACTGTGCTTCACTAGGTAATTGTAAAAATTTCTTCGCTGGACAATTACAAATTCCTTCAATAGATAAATAGAAGGACTAAATTATTACTTTTTAAAGCATTTTCATTAATTGTTAAATCTACTGGGGTGACATTAGTTGGTAAAAATTACATAGGTTCCAGGTGTACAATTCTATATTACATTGTCTATGTACGGCATTATGTGCTCACCACCCAGAGTCAGTTCTCTTTCCATCACCATGCATCCTTTGCCCATTACTCCTCCCCTACCCTCAGGTAACCACTAAACTATTGAACGTGTCCACTGAGTTTTTGTTTGTTACTTTCAGTTTTATAATCCACATAAAAGTGAAGTCATATGGTTCTTGATTTTTTTTTTTTTCAGTCTGATTTATCTTGTTTAATGTGATTATCTCAAGGCCCATCCATGTCACAAATGGTAAATTATTAAATATCTGTGAATTTATAAAAACTTTACTACAACATACGGTTCAAAAGTTATTACTATTATCACTATTAACAGAATATAAGTGCTCTAAGCATTAATGCTCTTTCAGCAACTTGTTGATTTTCCCATTAACAGAGAAGGGAAGGTATGCATGAAATCATAAAAGGAAAGTCAGTGAAAAAAATATTCAGTAGCATATTTCTAGCATCATCCTTGGGAGTGGACTCCTGACCCACTGTTGCAAACAGCAAGTCTGCTTGACAATTCTGTCACTCATTCACTCAACAAAATTTTTTGAAACATACTATGGTCAGGACCTGTTAGGTGCTAAACAAGAAAAACATAGACCTTATCTTCATTGGGTCCACCATGGAACACATATAACAAACAATAATCAAACCTATAATTAATTAACTAATTAATGAGTGCTGTGCTAAGTACATCAAAGGTAAAATAACAGTGTGCACGAGTGCATGTAACAAGGGACCTGACCCAGTCCAAGAGGTCAGGGAAGGCTTCCCTGAGAAGCAACATTTAAGCTGAGACCTGGGGTATATCAAAGTCTCATTCTTGGGTGACACTAACCATTAAGATCATCCATCTAAATCCACTGCACTAATACCCCTTACCCAACAACCTTCTGGTTTTAATTTTACTTCCAATACAGATCTTCCTATAAGAAAAAAATATGTTGATCCCTGCCTTAAGCATTCTGGTTTGCTTGGCACCTTATACCTCTAATTCTAAATCTAAAAGAAAAATAGTGGGCATCTTCTGAGCCATGGTACCATATGAGGCAGCAAGGTAATGAGAAAACAGACCCTAGGTTCTCTGGCACTGTGACCTTTTAAGTTAATCAAGTGTACTATCTGAGACATCATTTCCCTATGTGGCAAGGGGAGAAATTCAGTACATCTCTGAGATCCTTCCAGCTATGATCATTCAAGGGCTAAACATAAGAAAAGAGTGAGGAGGTCACATGCCTATACCTTTGGCTTTCTTGGTAGCAAAATGACGAGCTGGTACAGCCGGATAGGCCATGTACTGTGCACAGTTATTCAGTTGCACACTCACTGTCTGCAGCGTAACTTCTGAAACAGGTCTTGTCAAGGCTGCAAGGGAGTTGCAAAAAGCAGGGTGGACCAAGCGGAAGCACCTTAAACCCAAGGCCATGGCTGAAGACAATCCTTATGAACATCTACTAAAAAGAAAAAGATTAAAAGGAGATCTAAGTAAAACAAACCATTACAATTTCAGAAAATAATTTGCACCAATTATTAAACAACTCCTATAAACTGAGCTATGTGCTACCCAACTTAATTATCTCTAATCCTCCTCCTAACAGCTGTACAAGGGAATATGATTAGCCCCATTTTATAGGACAAGGAAACTGAGGCCCACAGGTTTAACTAACCTGCCCAAACTACAGGAATCCAAATCGCCATGCTCTTTCCACCATACCAAAGGCCGCTTAGTATGTAAGGAACACAGAGTTAAGCAAATGCACAGCAGCCTAAATCTCTAAGGATGCTAATTAAATCCTTATAGGAGAAAAGGAACAAAATCTTGATAAAGTTATACTATAAAGAGGGAGGGCAGAGCACTGGAAGAGAACTTCAAATTAAGAAAACCATTTAACAGGCATAAAATGACTGGAAAATTCACACGACAGCATTTAATTAAAATTTTCTTTGGTTCTTTATGCACTGATTACCAATTAAAATGCACTTTAATATGAGTCTGAAGCATGGTTGAGGTTGGAAGTCTTCCATGTTACGGAACTAAAGCTCTGGAAAATGCCACCCTTCTCTGGATTAATGCAAGTTGCACTTCTGAGGTCTCTGACTATGGAAAGATGCTACCTGTGGGATAGAACACGATCCTAGCTAACTGGTAAATGTAGCTTCTGCCAGCAATCTGGCTATTACTCAGCTAAAAAATATGAACAATTAGCTTCAAATACCTGGAAGTTACTATTAATATCTTTGAAAATCTGTCACCTACTTTATTTAAAAATCCCATCCTAAAATTTTGAAGTCGTGTAACCACCTGAATAAGCACCCGCTTTGCAGCCAGAAAGACCTGGAACCCAATGCCAGCTCCATCTACTAAATGCCCCCTGAACGTCTCTGCACCTTCATTTCCTCAATTGTCAAATGGGGATACTTATAGTTATTTCTTAGGGCTGGGAGGAATGGGTTTATGCAGGTAAAACACGTGGAACAGAAGGCTAGCAGACAGCTAAGGCCCCCCAAAAGGCTATCTATTGATAGCTTTGACACATCTCCTTGCCAAAACTTCCATGACAGGGTCAGACACAATAAAGAAATCTTGCATGTCATTACAGATGTACAGGTGGCCTAGTCAGTCAGACCTGGATGTAAATATCAATTCTGGGCAATTCTCTCCACCTTTCTGGGCATCATTTTCCTCATCTGCAAAGTGAGAAAGATAATTCTGACCTCACAAGAAGATGGTGAATACATGTAAAACACCTAGCAAAGTACCAGGAACATAGTACTTGTTTAGTAAGAGCTAGCTATCATTATCATTATCTTTTAAAAAAGCAAATGAGTAGCATAAAGTCAAATAATTTCTCCTGATGGGATTTTTAATAGCAAGAGATGCTATATGCCCATGACCAGTGTATGAGGATGTGTAATTATTACAAATAGCTATTAACTGAGGTCAGGCCTGAGCTGCTTGCTTTACCCATATTATTTTATTGAATCCTCTTAATTATGCCACAAAGAAAGCCACAATCTCCATTATACAGATGTAAAAACTGAGGCTCCAAGGAACTGTCATTGTCCAAGGACATGGAGCTATTTCAGCAAAACTGTTCACAAAAGTTTGGCTCTAAGTGAGGTTTCTATAGCTAGATTTTAACCTAATATAGCCAATGCCTAAACCAGACTTATATCCAAATAAGGCTGTATAATAATGTGTGGGTTTTGTTTTTTTAATCTACAGGGTCTCAATCTGGCTGCTCCATTTAAGACAGTTTTCCCGGTGTTCCTGTTGCAGGTCATAATACCAATCCACAAAGCACCAGGAAATCAAAATGGGTTAGAAATAAACAACCTTTGACAGAAAACGCAGCACCCAAAAACAGACCCAGTACACGTGAACCGGAAGCCAACTCTATAAATAAACCACATTGCTGAAATGCCTAAGGCGTAGATTTTAATTGCACAGAAGTCAGGAAATTTCAAAGTGGAAGTTCAATAAAGGCAGTCCCTTGGACCCTTTACATGCATATTAACACTCAGTTCAGCACAGAAGTTGTGGGAAAACACTGTTATGGGAGCCCAAGTATTACCCAACAAAATTAAACTGCACTCAGAAAAAACATAATCAGAAGTATGTGGGCTTTGCACATAGTCTTGAACTGGAATCTCAGTTCCCCCACTTACTAGCTGTGTGACCTTAGGCAGACCATTTAACCTATCTGAGCTAGTTTCCACCTCAACTTTCTCATGGTGATATTAATGAGCCTTTAAAAAGATAATTATAACAATAATAATGAAACAATAGCTAATACTAATACAGTGATAACTATGTGCCAGAAACAATTTCAAGGGCTATACTGCATATATTAACTCAACTGAGCCTCATGACAACCCTTTGAGATAAGTACTATTATTATAAGTATTATATATTGTACTTTATGGATGAATAAACAGAGACACAATTTGCCCAAGATTTTATTTCAAGCAATCTAGCTCGAGTCTGTGCTGTTAATCACTGTACTATGTACATAAACACTCAGTATAATTATTGGCATTATTATTCAAACTGTTGAGATATTTTTTCAAAGTACTTGAAACACATTCTTTTTCTCAAAACTCTCATTCAAGTTTCTCAAAACTTGAATTTGCCTGTTTTTCACAGAAGGTGTATTTCAATTTTGGAAAGAACTAGATGAGGAATGAAAAGTCCTGGCTTATCTGTTGTCCCAGCAATCCTTCCCAGGCCATCTGTATATTGCTTATATATGTATTTTTATTATGGACAAAAAAGTGGTTCTAAGGAAAAAGCCTCATAGGGTGATCTGATCATAAATTCCTAACTGGGTAAACCATGGTGTGTAGTAACACACAGGCATATAACTTCTTAAAATTATCTCTGCCTTAAGCAAGGTCTGTCCATTATTTCTGTGCATCAATGTTTATGTACCTTTGAGATGCCTTTTTCAAAGCAACCACCCTCAAGAGAGCACACAATCTTAACTATCCTGGATCAAGTCCCTGTCTTGCTTGCTCCCACCTCTATGTAATTTTCCTTAAGTTCCCTCCTTAATTTCCAAGGTATGAAAAAAGCAACAAACTGCCATTCTCTTGAGCATTTGAGATCCTGCTTACAAATAACTGTCACCAGTTTTGGTTCAAATAAATTCTTAACAAAAATTCTCTACAGGTTTGGATGTTTCTTACATTGACGGCATGTATTACCGGATTCCTACAACCAGAGTGGTAATAACTACTGACATTTTACAAATAAGCAAACTGATCTTTCATTTCCTTGCATTCTCCTCCTGCTCCAGGGTCTTCAAACAGTACTGTTGAATCTGCTTAGAATGATCTTTCCCCACTTCTTCAATGAACTACCTCTCATTTTTCTTTCAGTTTCAGCTTAAGCATCACTTCTTCATAGGATTGCCGTCCTTGGTCATCTCCTCTGGTCCAACTAGATCAAGTGTCCTGTGACCCAATTTTATAACACTCTATATTTCTTTATAGCACTTTAACAGTATCAATTAATATTTGTGTAGTTATGGGGAAGCTGGGATGGCTCAGTGGGTTAAGCACTCACTTTGCAGCCCTGGGGACCAAGGATCGAATCCCGGCCCCGGCCCGTGTGGAACCATGTGCTGGGCTGGGAGCTCCCCCAGTTCAGTTCTCTCTCTCTGTCTCTGTATCTCTCCCTCTCTCTGTCAAAAATTAAAAAAAATAAATAAAAAAAAATATATTAAATTAACTTAAAAAAAAAAAAATATTTGTGTAGTTAGTTAATCGTTAATTCCCTCCAGGAGACTATAAGCACTACAATAGGGGTGTCCAATCTTTTGGTTTCCCTGGGCCACATTGCAAGGACTGTCTTGGGTTACACACACTTGTAAAATACACTAACACTAACAATAGCTGATGAGCTAAAAAAAAAGAAACTTACCAAAAAAATCTCATGTTTTAATAAAGTTTATCGATTTGTGTGGGGTTGAATTCAAAGCCGTCCTGGGGCACATGCGGCCAGTGTACTGAGGGTTGGACAAGCTTGCACAAGAATGCTGTATCCCCAGTGCTTGGCATAGGTCCCTGAACACAGAAGACACTGAATGTGATGGATACATGAATGAAAGAAAGATTAACTACTTGACCAAAGTCACAGTGCTGGCACCAAAATTGGAATCTAAATGTCAGACAGTAGGTCCTGAGGTCAACTTCCCAAAACTGCTTCAATTACCTTTTTAGTTTCCCAAATTTTCATTTAGAGATAGTAGAGCATGTTCTTCTTTAAATTCAGTGCCATATAAAGATATTTATGGTATCTGCCTATACACAGAGCCATGTCCCTGGCACAGCCAAAGGAGGAAGGAGACTTTAACAGATGGAGAAAGAGCTTTTGCCTAAGAGCTGGAGTCCTGGACCCCAATATTCCTATCTCAACATTACCTGCCAACCATCCTCTTTAGATTAATAACCACCTTATATCCAAAAAGCACGTGTGGTAGCTCTACCACTGATGTGTGCCTTGTATCAGGCCATTTCTCATATCTAGGTTTTATTTTCTCAACTATGAAATGAAGGATCAGATCAGATTTTTGTTCTTTCCATCTATAAAACTCTCCAGAGTCTGAGAAATGCAGTATAAGTGTGGTGAAAGGAAAAAGTTACCAAACTTAAAGACCTGGGAGTCTCAGTTCCAGCACTTCCTAGGTATGTGACCTTAGGTCAATCACTCTGAACCTCAATCTCATCGTAAAAGGTAGATGACAATTGTTGGGGTTATTAGGACGATCGAATAAGATGAGGGCTCCCGAAGCACTGTTTACAGAGTGGCTATTGAGACAACTGTTTTGCCACTGTACAGCACAGAGTAATAGTTAAAAGTTGAAGCTTTGGAATTTAAACCCATTAATTACTAGCCACGTGACCCTGCCCATTTCTGAGCTTGTTTCTTCATTACGAAGTGTAAGAATACCTACACTCATGAGACTCTTGAAAATTAATATTCATTCCAAGCAGTGGGCGACTAAATAGCGGCTACAATTTAGTTAAGCGGCCCCCCATCCCATCCTCGAAGTTCCTGAGAAAACGAGTCCCGCCCCCAATCCGTGAGACCTGCTCTGATGAGACAGCCCCCGCCCCAGCCTTAAAGGTCAAGTCGGACTCGAATGGAACATGTGAGGGGACCATGATCAGACTCCCCAAAGTCCCTCAGAAGTCCTTGAGTAGAGGTCTCTGGCATCAGGACCCCGCGCGCACCTCCAGGACGTGCCAAGGCCACTCACCAGCTATTGCCCAGGATATTAGGAAAAGACTCGTGCAACCGCGGTTACGGCGGCGGCGCTGACGTCATGACGTCACGGGGCGGCGCGGCGGCGCAGGCGTAGTGCGTCACCGGCGGCCTGGCAGCCGGCATCGTTGAAGCCGACGCGTCTAGATCGCCGTCGACCGCGGAGTGGGGACCTGCTTTGGGGGCATGAGCGGAGGGGAAGAAGCCGAGGCCACGAGGTGAGTCCGTGCCTCCGCACCACAGCGCCGGCCCCGCGAGGGGCGCCGAGGGGAGGCTGCCCTAGGAGACGGTTTCTCAGGCCCCGCCCCGGATTGTCCCGCCGCTGGCCCGGAAATAACAGTCCGAGTAGTGACCCACCGTATATGGGGATTCGCGGCCTGCATGGGAAGGCTGGGGTTCTGGGCCTGCCCCCGCCGTCAGTGTTAGTTTTCAGGAACAAGAGCCTTTGCGTCACCACTTCAGTTTTCCCAAATGCCTGCACTTGGCTTTCAGGGTGGTTCGCAGCTCAGTTGGGAGAATAGATTTTAAAAAGCGTTTTTGTGAATCCGGTTATCAATGTAAGGAGTTGTCGCCACTGCAGACCCAAAGGATTTTGAGAGTCGCGTGCCATCTTGATTTCTAATTACACTTCACCTTTCCTCAAAAAGCGCTGTGCTGAGCTGTCACAAGTATGTCTTATTTAAGCCATGAGATAAGGATAACTGCCCATTCTAGGAGGGGAGAAGAAACAGGCTCAGAGAGAAGTGGCTTGTTTCATTCATTCATATAGCAAATATTGAGCACCAGCCAGGAGCCAGGCAGTGCACTAAGTGCTGGGGGTAGAAACATGATCAAAATAGGCAAGGCCCTGCCCTTTAGTAGCTTATATTTTAATGAGGGAAACAGAAGATAAAACAGTAACACAATAAATCAGTAGTGTATGGAAGACGGTGGCTGTGATAGAGACTGACAAGAAGCTCTACCTACCAGGGAAAACTTTTCTGAAGAGAGAACACTTAAAGGGAGCTCGCAACCTCAGAGTCACTCAGTAACTGGGTACAAAAGTCAGGATTTGAATGCAGATCTCTTTCCACCAAAAATGGTACCCTTCTGTGATACTAAGTAGCTATTGGTATTATTGCTGTTTTTAGACATGAGAAAACCAGAAGGCCCTATCATTCAAGTCTTGTCTCAAGTCTCATCTCATTTTGAGGCCATTCCTCTCCACTAATTCTAAAGTAGTTCAATCCCAGTCTCTATGTCCAATCACCTTGCTTAATTGTGCTTGTAGCACTTATCACTAATTACATCTTGTTTCTTTTGTTTTTGTTTTGTCCTCTTCTGAATATAAGCACCCTGAAGGCAGAGACCTTGCTTGTTCACTGCTCTGTTCCCAGTACCTAGACAATGCCTAGAAAAATAGAGCCTTAGTAATATTTTTAAATGAGTGATCTGTCAGAAAGTAGGAGGAAAGGAAAGCAGGGCGAAGACAAAACGTTTCTCCTCCCCTGTTTCCACCTTTCAAGAGGTAAGAGCAAGAGCTATGACTTACTCATTTCTCTGTTTTCAGCACATAGCCCAGAGTTTAGCAGTTGGTCATTGCTTGTCACACATTACTGAAGAGATTGAGCATGTGACTGGGAAAGGAAGAAGAATACCCTCATGTGTGAGGGTAGGTAAACACATTCAACAACTACCTGTGTGACTTTATAGGCTGATGAGATAAGAAGTAATGGCAGTGTTCAATGTATGTCAGCTGTTACTGAGACAGGCCCTGCAGTATGTCCTCTGAGGCACTTCTGATGGTACAGGACTCATGTTTTCTCTAGCAGGGAGTTCTGAAGTCTGGCACAGCCTGCTATCACCCCAGTCTTTTTTCTTTCTCTACCACATTATAAATTTATTAGTGCTTTAGTTTTCATTTGTCATCTCATTTTTGGTCCTCTCAACAACCTTAAGTTATAAGCAGGGCAAGGTTTATTATGTAGCCATGAGTAAACAAGCTTAAAGAGAAGTGACTTCCAGTGGAAATGCTAAAACTTGAAACCAGGTCTTCTAACACCAAGGTTTTCACTCTGTCTGCTACCGTCTCCATCATAATCCTCATCCTCCTTTTTTGGCTGTGAGATGAGACATTGTAAATAGGAACTAAGACTAGTAATAATTTAAGCTAACATTAATTGAATGCTTCTTAGGGTGCCATGCACTGTCCTTAACATTTTAGGTATATTAACTCAGTGCATCTGCATAACTCTTATGAGGTATAATTCCCATTTTACAGATGAGGAAACTGAGGCACATAGTGGTTAGTTTCCCCTATGCTAGAGAGCTAGTAAATGGTGGAACTGGAAAAATTAAGAAGGCAGTTAGTCTCTTCCAGTCTCTCCCAAAATATTAAACATGATAATAGCTTATATTTATTGATTACTTAGTGTTGTCACATGCAGTGTTTAGTGATTTTTCATGCACTATCTTTAATCTTCACAGCGGCCCTATAAGAATTATTATCTCCCATTTGTATACAAGTAAATGAGGAAATGGAGGTCTAAACTGTTCAGGTAATTTACCAGTTCACACAACCCGCTTTCAAACCCAATTCTAACTCCAAAATCTATGGCTGTAAATTTCCTGTATTGCCTCTTTCATGAGAAAGAGATGTACTATTGCTCTTCCCTACCCATCTCCCTCACTGTCATAAGACTTTCTGGTGGTTTCCACGGCTTATTTTGGGTGACAGTGGTTGCGCTGGAGTATCATGTCATAATAGAGACTTTGGCCTCTTGCCCAGTCTGCCTCTGGCTTCAGAAGAGGAATACTTTAGTTTCTACACACAGCCACATGCCTTTCACCTTAAATGGAAGCTTTTGCATTCTGTCGACCAGAGGAGCTGTCCCAAGGGAACTGGTGCTGGAGCCCTGGTTATGAAATAACTAAGGCCTTTGAAGGACTGCCCAGGGCATGCCCTCCTTGAATAGATAAATGTTTGTTGAACTCAGTTTGAAGTCTTATGTTCACACAATGTTGTTCCTCTCATGCCTGAAAGTTCACATTTCCTTTAGTATTTCGTAGAGATTGATGGAAGCAAAAACCAAAACTCTTCCCCTGGAGAATGCATCCATCCTCTCAGAGGGTTCCCTACAGGAAGGGCACCGGTTATGGATTGGCAACCTGGACCCCAAAATCACAGAGTAAGTCAAAATCATCTTGATTAGTTACCTACCGTATAAATAGGGATATTTGCAGTGATGATGTTCAGAAGAATTTTCAAAGCACATAGACTATATTTTGTCCTTTTTACTTATGTTTTAATTATCTTTGGAAGGAATATGATGTTGTTATTTGTCTGTTGTGATGTTATCTTAACATTTTTCTTACACTGGGATTCTTCTACTGGAAAGACATGGACTTGGATGGATATTCTTTAAACCGGATACTTTTTTCTACTTGCCAAAGATGTTCTGTTTTCAACTATTTTAATTCTTGTACCCAGTGACCAGCCTTGGGTATGATTCCCTCAGAATGAAGGAATAAGCAGAACAGGTCTCAGTGCCTTAACAAACAAGCAGAGAGGTACCACTTGACTGTAATTCATGAAAAGCAGCCGTGGAAGGTCAGAGCTGGAATGGATCTTAGAGATCACCCCAGTCACTTTGGTTTTCATTTATTCATTAAATGATTTGAGTGTCTAATGTGTGCCAAGTGCCATGCTAAGCAGTTTTTAAACTTTAAATCTGAGGAACCTTGCCATAGAGAAATCAGAACTTAACGTATAACATAAAAGCTCGGAACTGTTCTTATTAAAGGGGAGGAGAAGTACATCCTCAGCCTTTTGGCAACTGCCACCTTTCTTTGGCAGTCACTTATAGAACTCTGTGGAGCACACTTGAAAACCTCTGATGGGTTTCAGCCTCTTATCCTATAGTAGAAGAAACTGAGGCCCAAGAGACTTAAGTGCCTTGCCCACAGTCACAAAACTGAGTTGTCCTGACTCCCCACTCTTTTCATTGTGGACATTAAAATGGAAAGGAATGTCTTTGCAAATAGAATTGAGAAAGGGTTTTTTTTCCCCCCTTCCTCCAGTTGTTCAGTAGGGACAGGGTAGTGGTTGGTGCAGGTTAGTAAAAGATGACTAGATTGAGCTATATGGGGTCAGTGCTTAAGCAAGCATGGAAGATATCATCAGTCCTAGAAATTACTCTCTGTAGTCATGTTCAAGGCAAGGGAAGAAGAGACTAGGGAATCTGCAGCATCTGGGATTTGGATTAAGAAAGAAGAAAAGGGACAAACTAATGTATCAGGATCATGACAGAAGGTTTAATTCCTTAAACCTGCTCAAACTCAGATCAGCTAAATGTAGATACTGTTCGGTCCCTCTGGAAATTATGATGGTATTTAAGATGTATCACCCTAGCCCCATATTATGTTAGCTTGGTTGTGGGGGCCCTAGAACACAGGCCCTAGAACCATTGATTTTGGTTCTCTTTTTGGCTCATGGCTTTGAGACTGAATATGTGAATCTGCCCAACCTCTCAGTTAATGTTTGCTGATCAGAGAAACTGTTTCCATCGTCTAAAACCCACACTGAGGGAGGAGATGCTCCTAAGTATGGTTTCCATTCCTACCTCTGCTTGTCTGAATGGAAATCTGGAACGTGGGAACAGTGTTCATTGTTTTGGCTGCAGTTCCCTGTAATGAAACTCTTGTTCTAATTGTATCCTGCTGCTTAACAGGAAGGTTCAAATGGGCATCTGCCACCTTAGCTTAAGTTGTATGTTAGAGTATATATGAATGTTTTCTTTAGTTAGAGCATTATTAACAGAAACATTGAATCAAAATGTTCCCACTGGTATCTATGCTCTTTACAGCGGGCCAGAGGTGGACATCAAACACTAACATGTAGATTGGGGCCTTGCTGGCTAGACCTGTGGCTTCCTACCTCTGTATCACCAGAGTTTCTTTTTCTCTTTTTCCTCAATGAGTTTCTTATTTTGAAACATTTTCTCTATTAAACAAACTGGTTTATTAAATAGTAATGCATTTTTTTTTAAAAGATATAACTACCAATCATAGCTTATGATTAACATGAAATGCTTAGTATTATCTCATTTAATTAATTTTAGCAAAGAAAGCTAACATTTAAGTAATGGAGATATTATGGGAATATCTGATTACCTTCCAAGTTTTTGAAGTACATACACTTCTGAATTCTATTCCTGGCCTAGACTGATTTTTAAAGATTTATTTATTTATTTATTTATTTATTTATTTAATTGTTTTTGACAGACAGAAGTGGGAGGGCCCAGAGCAGTCTCCATAGTTTCACGGCATTAGTTTTCTACATACCGGATAGTTTCATTCCACAGGTGGGTGTGAAGCTGTGCAGGGCAGGAACTGGCCTCCCACATGGAAGGCACACCCCAGCTCAGCAAATGGTTCCACATGGGCCGGGGCCGGGATTCGATCCTTGGATCCCAGGGCTACAAGACAAGCACTCAACTCACAGAGCCATTCCAGCATCCCCTAGACTAATTTTTAAAATACAGTCAAAACCAAACATTGAAGGATTACATGATAAAATTTATGTGAACATTTGGTACCTGGCTTATAATCCAATCTCAAAGAGTATTATTTGAATCCAAATCTCTAGACTTCTGATGATTTTGTGGAGGACCTCCAGTTTTCTTAATGAAAATGACACCCCACCCACAAATTGGTACTAGTTTCTGCTATTTCTCCTCCAACAAAATCCTTCTTATCTCTCTTTCCTATACATATACTCTTCACTGTTCCTCTTCCTGGTCTTTTGTATAAACTGATTTGATGACCCCTCCTATAGAAATGCTTTCTTACCTCTTCTTAGAAGACAAATGATAGTATGTGTTTATTGTTATGAATGGTTACAACAGTATGTATGTAAAGCAGTGGCAGTTAAAAACGTTTCCACTCAATTTTTCAAAGTTAAGTTTTATAATTCGTTTTAGTCATCCTTGTGTGTGCTTGTTAGTTATTAATCTGAGTTCTGCTCAGGTTACAGTAAAATGTCCCATCAGTACCCTGTTAACAGCATGTGCATTGTTGACAGCTGGCTAGCACTGTAATATTCAGTTTCTTGTTTATTTGTGTTTACTTTGTGGTCCAGGAATATCTGTATGACTAAATAGATCTCAGGAATTTGGATCTAGGTGAATGATGACATACTCTTATTTATGGAGGTAGCAGATTCTAAGCCCATGTTCTTTCTACTGTATTCTGATTTGTCTCCACTACATTATACCTCATGTTTCTTGCCTATAAGTGAGAATGTTCAATTAAATGAATGTTTTTTCTACTTCTAATATTGCATTCGTTCCTCTTATTTAAGCTCGTAACAACCTTCTGAGGCAAGTGGGACAGATAACATTTTTCCTATTTTATAGGAATAGTTAATTGAGTTGACGAGGTTGCTGAAGTAGTTAATGATAGGACTAATTTCCCACTGCCTCATTTAGTACTCTTTGCACAAATATTCTAATAGTTCACATAATTGAATAGTCATAACCTACAGTACCCTAGTCTAAATTTTAAACTGTAAGGACTTCTTTTAAATTGTTAGGGGATCCAATTTAACTAAAAGTAAAACACCTTTGAATACCATTACTAGTGCCTTCAACAGAAGCCAAAAAAGTTCATGTCCTTAGATACTATATTTTCCAAACTGGTTTATTCTAAAAGGGTTAATACTACTTTCTTTATCAAATATTAAATGTGCTATGTATAAAACCAAGTTAATAGCTACTGCATTATGCATAAGAAGTATGAGTGGGAATAAAGCCAGGAGAAATTCTAAAAGAAGAAGCATTCCAAATGGAGCATGAATCATAAATAAAGGTATACGGTAGGAATAAGAAAGATTGTTATGAGCAGAATATCAGGTAGACCTTTTAGACTAAAGGAGAGGTTGAATACTAAATGATAATGAAAACAGTTGGATAGATAGAATACTATCAGATTAAGATAGGATCTTTAAAATTTGTTCAGATAACTGAGTTTTATACAGAAGAGATCCATTGGAGGTGTTTAGCAGGAGACTGACATCATAAAAGTGATGTTTTAGTAGGGAAATTAGACATCAATATGTAGGATGAATCAGAGGGGCAAAGACTGAAGATGAACATTAGCTAAGACCTGCTGTTAATAATACCTAGATAGAGACAGGGACCTTGGAGGGCCAGTGGGTGAGTCTGAAAGATGAAGCGAGTGATTGAGGAGGAGTGGAGAGTTATAGTCATCTGGATAGTCCACCTGCCTACTACAGTTCTTGACACAGTAGGTGTCTATTTTAACATTGGTATAGATTAATTATCTTTCTTCAGGCAGGAAGGCCCTTTTACTAATTATTAAGTTACAAAAATGTGTATGGGCCTAGTGTACTAATTCTTTTGCTCCCAAAGGCTGCAGGGCCCCCATTTCCTGAAGTGAAGCAAGGCTCTGATGAGTAGTGAGCTCTCCCATACTTCAGCAGCAGATGAAAGTGCTTGCAGATGTGAAAGCAAGAGTCCTCCGGCTTTTTTCACTATCGGAGCTTGCAGCCCCCATCTCCAGGAAGTAAAATAGTAAACATTTCATTCTTTTTGTTTTGGTGTTCTGATAATTTCATGAAATTATCAAACAAGAAAAGCAATCTTGGAGAAGTTGAAAGACACAGACCTAAGCAGATGTTCCTGGAATCTTAAGGTCGCATTTCTCGGGCAAAACATATTTGTTAGCTTTTCAAAGTATAATCTGTTGGCATTTTTTTTCCTGAGTAAAGTTAAATTTATTTCCTAGGAAATGCCGATTGCCGTACCTTCCTGCTATTAAGCTGAATGGAGCTAATGAAAAGATGACCATCCCACAGTAGGCCTTAGATTGTTTTTTAAAAAATGAATTTGACTCACCATTCACTGCAACTGGTACAGTGTTATGGTGTGAAAGGGTATAGTAAGTGGAAGATGCAGCTGTGAATTAAAGACCTTAGGGGACACTCTTCTAGCCTATCTGTGCATTTAAGAGACTCACCCTTGCTATAAGCCTATTCAGAAAAGTAACTAACACCAGAAATTTGCTCTTGAGAGCCTTTCTTTTCCCTGAAGAACCAACTCCGACATTCTCCTTGCAGTGGAGGTCTCCTGATGGGAGTTGAGAGTTTGGAAATAAGAAGGTTACAGTTGTTTTTCCTTTCAAAACAGGTCTACAGACCAGGTGACTATCCACAATATGTCTTGGGATCCTTGCATCCTGCCCCGTGTAAGACCTGTATTATGTCTTTCTTGCTCCACTGTGTCAGGCACCTGATCCAGGATAATGAGCTTACTTGTTGATGTGCCTTAGTTTCAGATTTAGTACAGCTTATGGTCCATTTCATATCTTTCTGCCTCCCAAAGGAGGTTCTTACTTAGGAATAAAATCTTGATGAGTTTTCTCCTAGAAAACAATGTGAATATAAATGTGGCTGTAAGGACAGTTTTACTGACTCCCTGTGGGGTAGAATTCCCAGTAATAACAGATTTAGCATGTGGGCTGATACCTTTTTAGTATCACAGGGACAGCATTGTTTAGAGAAAGCCTTGACTCCATTTGAATAGCACGGAGGATGCCAGGAGGAAGGCCAAAGGAAAAGGAAATGGGAGAGCTGTTGGTTTGTCTCACCCTTACATCAGATGACAGGAAGTCGGAATTGAGATTGGCCACAGCAACCTGTTAAGGCCACATCTGTTTGAATAACTTAAAAGCTCTATAGAAACCAAATAAGTTTTAGAGAAAGGAATCCAAGAAAAGGATGAAGGGCAGAGTGGCAAGCAAGAGCTCAGGGTGAACCTCCTGCCAGGAATAAATTTCTTCCTGGCCATCTATATTCTTCATTCAGGGAAGCCGGATGGCTCAGTGGGTTAAGCGCTCACTTTGCAGAGCTGGGGACCAAGGTTCGAATCTCGGCCCCGGCCCGTCTGGACCCATGTGCTGAACTGGGGAGTTCCCCCAGTTCAGTTCTCTCTCTGTCTCTCTCTGTATCTCTCTCTCTCTCTCTTTCTTTCTCTCTCTCTCTCTCTCTCTGTCAAAAACAATAAAAAAAAAAATTTATATTCTTCATTCAACCATGCTCCAGAGTATATACTGTGTTAAGCAACTAAGGCTAGTTAGTTGCCCACGACTGGATGATTTATGGGACTGCCCAATTTCCTCTGCCTTTTGTGAGACCAGCCCCAGTCATGGTGTGGTTCCACATTATCCTGACATTCAGTTACATCAGGGACTGAAACAAGCATTTATGAAAGTGCCACTAGCTGTGGTTTAGTTTTGAGCAGAATTTCTCACAAGTGTAATTTGGAGCTAATGACTATGAAATCTAAAAGAGAAGTCTGTTTGTGTGAATGTGTATATGTTTGTTACCTTGTTTATTTTTGAGATAGGATAGGCTTTGGCTTTTGGAGTGGGGGGTATGTTTCTGATGGAGTTGTAGTTATTCACAAATACTGTTTCATTGCCAAGGAATTAAAAATAAATAAATCAACACTATTTTTGAGCTTTTCTCCAAAAGAAAAACAAATGGTGCTTGTGGGCCAGACAGCTGTTTGTTAGGTGTGGTTTTTTGTTTGGTATTTTTGTGCTGGACAGACGCATAGCCATGACAATTCCAGTTCCCATTCCAAATAGAGGCAAACAACTCTGTTTGCCAAATAAACTAACACAGCCGTTTGGAGGAAGGCAGGAGGCGGGGCACGAGATTTTATCCCTGGGGTAAATTATCTCCTGCTTTTATCTCGCTGAAGCCAGGCTGGCCAGCAAATTCCCAGAGCGTACTCCCAATCTCATGGGCTGTTGTTCTTCCTCCACAGATACCACCTCCTGAAGCTCCTGCAGAAGTTTGGCACTGTAAAGCAGTTCGACTTCCTCTTCCACAAGTCAGGTGCTCTGGAGGGACAGCCTCGAGGGTACTGCTTTGTTAACTTTGAAACCAAGCAGGTAATAGAACCTTTCCAAACCCTTCCATAGTGCTTCACTCTCTCACAAGTGTCTGTGCATCTCCCTTAACTACTAGAATAGCAGTTCCTTGTGGGCAGATGTCATGTCCATTTATTCCTGTGTGCCTTACTCTGAGTCCTAAAGGATATCCTTAGAAAAGGAATAAATTAGTGACGAGCTTTCGCCACCCTCCCTAGACTTGCAGACTAAGGCAGTTGACCTACTTTTCTGACCAAATGCTTTGGGATGCCCACATATAGCACATGGATTTCCTCCTCCCTGTTCTAATTTTACCTTTAGTGGCTGACCAACAAAGCCTCCTTTCCTTTCAGTAGTTTTGCCCCATGGTACAGGAGCCCTCCTGTCTGTGGTGACCCACCCACAAACTCTCTTTTATTTTGATTTCTTAGAAATTTACCCTTCTTCTCAATGTCTCAGAATAAATGCATACAAATTTGAATATATACAGAGGAGGAAAACGTCCAGCCTCAACCATGTTATGAGTATATACATGTATCTTGTATTAAAATTTAGTGCTTAGAATGGATTGCATTAGTAAAGAACTTGAATTTGAATGTCATTAAATAGAGAGCTACTGCTTAGTACTCTGTATAACTTCTTAGTTATATGTGAGAATATTGCCTAATTGTTGTTTTATTAGCAAATTTGTTTTTGGATGTTCACTTATCAGCCTGATACCTAGATATAATCACTGTTCATAGATAGTTATATATGTTTCTAATCTTCTTTCTTCACATTTACACAAACAAAACAACAACCCTGGAAGTCTTCACACACATACACATACAGTTTATAACACATAAATAGGATCATACGATTCTATTAACCGTTCAGTGTGCTGAATTTTTTCTGTCACCTAATGCACATCAATATAACATTCTATATCATGATATTGTGGTATCACTGGTATAGATATGAAGATGTAAAAATTCATTGATCTTTTATCTTTAATTATACATTTCATTCTGTGTAACTTAGACCTCACTTTAAAAGCTAATTGACCTGCTTTTTGATGACTGTATAAGATTTCATTATATGATCATATGAAAAGTTATTTGACTAATGGAGCTATTTAGAGTCCCACTAGTGACTCTCAAGTGTGAACAGGGCAATGGTGACTACTTACAGCTTTAACTGTGCATATTTACTACATTCATGAAAATAGAGTGGTGTCGACAAAAGACCATGTATATTTTTTCTTAATACAACTACCAGATTGCCATCAAAAAATGATATGTCAGTATATTCTGAGACTGTATGAGAGTGTCATTTGTCCTGACCATTGTTGGGGATTTTTTTATTTTCTCTGATTTTTTTTACAGCTGTAATAGGCAATAGTGATACATTGCTGTTCTGATTACTCAATTGCCCAATATGGTTAGCATTTTTAAATACTCATTCTTCCAACATGATAGAGTATGGTAAGGATTCTTACAGACAACTAAAATCAGTGGTCATATTGGGGATATATGTTGGTTTAAAAACACTAGACTTGAAGTCACAAAGCCTAGCTTCTATTTCTGGCTTTTTT
>PVKE010006919.1:0-52536 GCA_004027555.1 Craseonycteris thonglongyai | reverse complement strand
GAAAACACCTGCTCAGAGTAGTTTGCCCCTGACTCCTCTATGCTTTCATGCAATGCTTCCTGGGTTGTCCTAACCTGAACCTAGGTTTGTTTGTTTGTTTGTTTGTTTATTGTTTTTGACAGAAAGAGAGAGAGAGAGAGAGAGAGATACAGAGACAGACAGAGAGAGAACTGAACTGGGGGAACTCCCCAGTTCAGCACATGGGTCCACACGGGCCGGGGCTGGGATTTGATCCTCGGTCCCTGGCGCTGCAAAGTGAGCACTTAACCCACTGAGCCATCCCGGCTTCCCCTGAACCTAGGTTTCTTGACATTCTAAGTCTGTCTTTTTTGTGTGTTATTCTCCCTCATAAATCTCTCAAACAAGAGCGATATAATAAATATTTTAGGCTTTGTGGGCCCAAAATAAATCCTTCTATTGCATATTCTTTTTCTTCTTTTTTAAATGTAAAAACTATTCTTATTTTGGAAGCTGAGCAAAAACAATTCACAGCTTGGATTAATAAGCCCATGGGCTGCAGTTTCTGGCCCCTACTATATAGAAATCCTTGATTAATTGCCACATTTGCTTTTAAACTCCCTATCTAAACATACATACTATTATCATTACATTATCCTTTTATTACTGAAGAGGATTTGAGAGTAGACATTCTCACCCTTGGTTCCAAAGTACTTCTTTATATATTTCCTGAGAATAAAAACATTCTTTTGAATGAACCACAGTATAACTATCAAATTTAGGAAATTTAGCATTGATATACGAGGGCTGTCCAGAAAAAATCCAGCCACTGTCAATATAATGAGAACAGTTACATGGCTGGCTACTTTCTGGACAGCCCTCATAATACTATTATCCAGTACATATACAGTCCATATTCACATTTTATCAACTATCTCAGTAATGTCCTTTATAAGAACTTTTTCCCAATCTAGGATCACACATTGTGTTTAATCACCAAGTCTCTCCAGATCCAGCCACTGATAGCCATTTTGTAGTAATTTGCTCTTGTTCCTCATATTAAATTAGGCCTGGAAAACCTTTTTCAAGGCAAGGGCTACTGCTACTTCTCCAAGTGTCACAGTTTACTAGCAGTCACCCCAAAATCACTTGGTGGTCCAATGGTGGACTGTTATCGATGTCTTGCCAAGCCCTGTGTTGGATTCTTACTTCTGGGATCATGAGACTTTCTCTCCTACCCACAGCTCTCTGAAATAATCCAGCTTGGGGAGCACAATCCCAGAAACTATTGAATAAGGAGGTCTAAGCATTAGAGCATCACCCGTTCCACACAATACATGCAGGCAAGGCTTTAGAGAAAGAATCCTTCAGAGAAGAACAGTATACAAAGTGAACTGTAAATTTATTCCACCTTCATCCCTGAACTTGTGGTACAAGAAAATAAAAGTCCAAGGGGGAAGTGAGGCTGAGGAGATAAGAGGTTAAAGACAGGAGCTTCCAAAATGTGTGGGATTTAAAAGGCACAATCTGAGAAGACAAGAGCTAAAAAGCAGCAGCTCAGATATATGCAGATTCTCCTGAATAGTCAACTCCTATGTGTCTTCATAAAACTTCCAGGAATTCAGCAGAAAATAGTAGCTCGGAGACTAAAGAAATAGCAGAGCTTTCAGAAGACAAGCACTGAAGAGATGAAGGTTGAAATTCAAACCATCAAAATGATTGAGCCTTGGGAAAGCCGGGGTGGCTCAGTGGGTTAAGCACTCACTTTGCAGCCCCAGGGGACCGAGGATCGAATCCTGGCCCCGGCCCCTGCGGACCCATATGCTGAACTGGGGAGTGCCCCCAGTTTGGTTCTCACCGGGGTGAGACCCGGGCCCAGTTCATGCCCTGTGCAGCCCCGCATCCACCTGTGGAATGAAACTATGTGGAAAAACCAATAATGTACAACTATGAAGACTGTTCTGGGCCCTCCCCCTTCTCTCTGTCTCTGTCTCTCTGTCTCTCTCTCTCTCTGTCAAAAACAACAAAAATAAATCTTAAAAAATAAAATAAAATAAATGATTGTGCCTTGATAAACACCCTAGACATTCAGCTGGGATCCCAGAAGAGCTGTGCTTTAAGAGTAAGGGCTAAGGCCTAGTAATTAGGGCAAAACTGATGTCAACTAGCACTAACAAAGCTTAAAACCAAACTTCAAGGTTATTCACCAGTATACTATTAGCTAGCCAAAACAAACAAACAAACAAAAAGAAAAAACAAAAACAATTACCTGTTTTTGAAGAAAAATAACATCATTCAAACCTCTATAATTTCTTCTCTATAATGAAAGGTAACCAATAAAAAATTGTAAGTCATGCTAGAAAGTGGACCAAATACTGAAAAGGAAAAAAATCTAGAAATATAAACAGACCCAATGGGGATTTTAAAACACCAATATTTTGCCAATTATGTGATTTAACTCAATATTTAATACTAAGATATTGGGGTTATCAGACAGAGATTTTTAAAAAACATGAAAACAAATTGCACAAATAGGAGAAAGACAGTCGAAATACCATAAAGTTTTTCACACTGTTTGAGAAGTAGTAAAGGTGCTAACTTAACTACAATAAATCAGGAATATATATTATAATCTCTCGGGTAACAAAAAATAATAAAAACATAATGAAATGGATAATACAGGAAAATATATATATATCACTCATGTCTGTGTGTGCTATAATTTGATGCTCTGATATCTGGGATCTTGCTAACAAAAAAGGCCTGCCACTCCCAGATGCAGCTTAATTCCTAGACATAGCGAACAAGCACACCTTATATATACAAACCATCAATCCAGAGCCCCTATCTCCAATGACCTCACATCCTGCACTAATCACTGCAGGGAAAAGTATCAGGCAACAAAGGACAGCCCCTATACCCCAAGCCTGCTGAAATTATTTACACTAGCTCATTCGAAAGTTGCTTATCCTGCTTCACCTATTCCTTACCATAGAAACCGCAATAAAGGCTCTTCCCCCCCACCCCCCCATTTTTTTTATTCCTCTGCCGCCTGAGTGACACCAGTGCTTCCCCATGTATCCCCCTTTGGCATGGTGTGTCCACTTCTCTTGGGATCTGTGAGTATAACAAACTATCTTTTCTTTTCTCTTTTTTTAAGTTTATTTATTTATTTATTTTTTATTTTATTAGTTTTTTGACAGAGAGAGAGAGATACAGAGACAGAGAGAGAGAACTGAACTGGGGGAAGTCCCCAGTTCAGCACATGGTTCCGCACGGGCCGGGGCCGGGATTCGATCCTCGGTCCCCAGCGCTGCAGTGAGCGCTTAACCCACTGAGCCATCCCGGCTTCCCCAACAAACTATCTTTTCAATGGCAGTGTTACCTGATCTGTTGGCCTCCCCACATCTGAAAAATAATAAAACCTATATTGAAAAAAAATAAATAAATAACAGTAAACATTTGATTAATTCAAAAGATGGCAAGAATGAGGAATAAAGGAAGAATGGATAGTACAAACAGAAATTAAATAGGAAAACAACAGACTTGGATACCCAACTATAATTAGTAGTTGCATCAAATATATATGAGGAAAACATTCCAATTAAAACAGAGATGAGACATAAAAAAAGCTCCTTGACACTTATCTTGGAAGCAATTTCCTGGATATAATACCCAAACCATAAGCAACAAAAGCAAAAATAAACAAAAGGGACTACATCAAAATAAAAAGCTTCTGTGGAGAAAAAGAAGCAATCAACAAAAGGAAAAGGCAATCTATGGAATGGGAGAAAATATCTGCAAATCATCAAGAAAAAAAAGACAGAGGCCTAAAAAAAAAATCAAAAATGAAGGAGAAGTGACAACTGCCACCACAGAAATACTAACAATTATAAGGAAATGCTACAAAATATTATACGCCAACAAACTGAACAACCTGGAAGAAATGGATAAATTCATAGAAACATACAATCTTCCAAGACTGAATCAGGAATAAAGACAAAATCTGAATAGACTGATTCCTAGTAAGGTGACTGAATCAGTAATTAAAAAATAAATAAATAAAAAACCTCCCAGCAAACAAAAGCCCTGGACTAGAAGGCTTCCCATGTGAATTTTACCAAACATTCAAAGAATTAATACCTATCCTCAAACTATTCACTTTACGAGGCCAGTATTACCCTGATACCAAAACCAGACAAAGACACTACAAAAAAAAGAAAATTATAGACCAGTATCTCTGATAAACAGATGCAAAAATCCTCAACAAAATACTAGCAAACCGAATTCAGCAACACATTAAAAGGATCACATACCATGATCAAATGATTCATTTTTCAGATGCAAGATTGGTTCAATATCCACAAATCAATTAACATGATACACCACATAAACACAATGAAGGATAAAAATCATATGATCATATCAATAGATATAAAAAATCATTTGACAAAAATCCAACATCCACTTATGATAAAAACTCTCAGCAAGTTGGGGATAGAGGGGATATACTTCAATATAATAAAGGCCATATATGGCAAATGCACAGCTAACACACTGAACAGCAGTAAACAGCTGAAAGCTTTTTCTGTAAGATCAAGAACAAGTCAAGGATGTCCAATTTTACTACTTTTATTCAACACAGTATTAGGAGATAAAAAAAAAGAAAAGAAATAAAAGGCATCCTCATTGAAAAGCAAGAAGTAAAACTTTTTTGCAGATGACAAGATTCCTAAATATTCCTCCAAAAAATATTAGAACTAACAAATAAATCCAGTAAAGTAGCAGGATACAAAATTAATATTTAGAAACAGGTTGCATATTAATACATTAATAACATGACAGTCAGACCAAGAAATAAGAAAACAATCCCATTTACAAATACATCAAAAGGAATAAAATACCTAGAAATGCATTTAACCAGGAAGATAAAAGGTTTATGAAAACTGTAAGACACTGAAGAAAGAAATCCATATGTGGCCCCACATCCACTTGTGTGGAATGAAATTATGCTGAAATTGATGATGTACACAGCTATGGAGACTGCTCTGGGCCCTCCCCCTTCTCTTTCTCTTTCTCTCTCTTTAAAAAAATGTCCATACTGCCCAAAGCAAACTACACGTTCAGTGCAATCCCTATCAAAATACCAATGGAATTTTTCACAGAAGTAGAACAGTCCTATAATTTATATGGGGGAAGCCAGGATGGCTCAGTGGGTTTAAAAGCGCTCGCTTTGAAGCCCTGGGGACCAAGGATCAAATCCTGGCCCCGGCCCGTGTGGACCCATATGCTGAACTGAGGTGTGCTTCCCACGTGGGAGGCCCCCAGTTTGGTTCTCAGCCCCTGGTTCAGACCCTGGCTTGAGGGGTCATGCCTCCCATGCAGGAGGCCCCAGCCCAGTTCTTGCCCTGCACAGCTCCCACCCACCTGTGTAGAACAGAACCATGTTGAAACCTGATGACGCACAAGTATGGAGACTGCTCTGGGCCCTCCCCCTTCTCCCTATCTGTCTCTGTCTCTCTCTCTCTCTGACTGTCCAAAATAAAATAAATCTTAAAAAAAAAAAATTTATATGGAACCATAAAGACTCTGAATAGCCAAAGTAATCCTGAGAAAGAACAAAGTTGGAGGTATCACACTACCTGATACCAAACTATTAGTACAAGGCTATATAGTTACTAAAACAGTATGGTGCTGGCATAAAAACAGACACACGGATTGAGTTCCGGCCCCGGCTCGTGTGCACCCATGTGCTGGACTGGGGAGTGCCCCCAGTTCGGTTCTCACCAGGGTGGGACCCCGGCCCAGTTTCTGCCCTGTGAGCCCTCGCCCACCTGTGGAATAAAACTATGTGGAAAAACCGATGATATGCAACTATGGAAACTGTTCTGGGCCCTCCCCCTTCTCTCTGTCTCTGTATCTCTGTCAAAAACAATAAAAAATCTTTCAAAAAAAAAAAAATGGGCAGAAGACCTGAATAGACATTCCTCAAAATGGGACAAACAGATGCCCAATAGACATATGTAAAGATGCTCTACATCAACTAACCACCAGGAAAATGCAAATTAAAACCACAATGAAATATCACCTCACACCTATCAGAATGCTTATCATCAATAAATCAATAAATAAGTGTTGGTGAGGATGTGGAGAAAAGGGAACCCTTGTGCACTGTTGGTGAAATTATAAAATTAAAAATAAAACTAGCATATATCCCATCAATTCCACTTCTGAGTATTTATCTGAAAAAAAAATAAAAACACTAATTTGAAAAGATATATGCATCCCTACATTCATTGAAACATTATTTACAATAGCCAAAATGGAAGCAACTTAGGTGTCCATTGATAGATGAATGTACAAAGATGTGGTACATATAGACAATGGAATATTACTCAATCGTAAAAAGGAATTAAATTTTGCCATTTGCAACAACATGAATGGACCTAGAGGGTTGATCATGCTACGAGATGGAAGTCAGACAGAGAAAGACAAATACCATATGATTTCACTTATATGTAGAATCTAAAAAAACAAAATAGAAACAAACTCATAGATACAGAGAACAAATTGATAGGTGCCAAGTAGGAGGTTTGTAGGTAAGGGTGAAAATGGTGAAGGGGATTAAGATGTACAAATTGCCAGTTATAAAAACAGTCACAGGGATGTAAAGTATAGCATAGGGAATATAGTTAATAACATTTTAATAACTATCTGTGGTGTCAGACAGATACTAGACCTGTTGGGGTATCACTTTGTATGGTATATAAATGTCTGATCACTTATGTTGTATACCTGAAACTAATATAAAATGTCAGTCAATTGTAATTGAAAATTAAATAATACAAAAGTATCAACACATAAATCAGATGTGTTTCTATATACCAGCAATGAATAATCTGAAAAGGCAATTAAGAAAGTCATTCCATTCACAACAGTATTTATAATAAAAAATAGACTTATGAATAAATTAAGCAATGTATTGTAAACCTGTACACTGAAAACTATAAAACACTGCTGAACAAAATTAATGAAAATCTAAATAATGTTTAGAAGGACATCTTGAGTTCATGGACTAGAAGACTTAACATTGTTAACACATTGGCTTCAGAGCATTTGCTGCCAAGTTCTGACGCTTGGGACCGGGAAGATTTCATAGCATTTCCTGGCTAAGTTATCCTGGGTACAAGAAAACCTGTTATAACTTTTTTTTGAAAACGCCTGTTATAACTTTTTTTAAAGATTTATTTTATTGTTTGAGAGAAGGGCAGGGGAGAAAAAGAGAGAGAGAGAAGGAGGTAGGGCCCAGAGGAGTTTCTATAGTTGTACATCATTAGTTGTGACATAGTGGCATTCCACACAGGTAGATGTGGGGCTGTGCAGGGTGGGAACCAAACTGGGGGCCTCCTACTTGGGAGGCAAGAATCTTTACCACCATCCCAGCAATCACTGGCTATGCTATAGTTTAGCATATGAGTTTGCATGGGCCAGGGCCAGAACTTGATCCCCAGACCTCACGGTTGCAATGCAAACCCTAAATCTAATGAGCTATCATGGCATCCCTGTTAAAACTTTATAATGAACTAATATTTTTCAAAATATTTTTGAGGAAAGTGACATACTTTGCTGTTTAATAATTTAGACTTTTGAACTTACAATTATCAGTGGTTTTCAACTTTTGATTAAAGTTAAAAATTTGACATTTTAGTCAAAAGTATTTTATTAAACATACATATAAGTTATAAATTTTTCAATTTCATTTTATGATAAAGTCAACTTAAAATTCCAGGTTTCTTTAATATGTCTTTATAAGTTTCCCAGAATGTTTTCACTTATAAATTATATTGTTTCTCCATAGTTTCGCACAAAAAATATTACATATATCCACTATTATTCCAGTCACTATATATTCCATTATTCTGGTGAAATTTGCATCTTAGTCAAAAATTAATATACGAGGTCCATCCAGAAAAAAAACAACCATTGTCAATATAACGAGAATAGTTTGTATGACACTGATATTACCTGGCAGCCAAGGAAAGTTGACTGGAATGTGCATGCGTGAACAATGATGACTTCACTGTACTTGTCAGTGGAGGTTCTTGATGCTAGTGAGTGAAAATGTGTACTGGGCAGCCATCAAATTTAAAATGACAGTGATGAGAGCAAAAAATCTGCATCAAATTTTGAGTTAAGCTTGAATATTCCTTACGGAAACTATTTGGATGATTCATAAGGCTTTCGATGATGATGCAGTTAGTACAACACAAACAAAAGTGTGGCACAGGGGTTGCTGGGATAGCTCAGTGGTTGATCACCTGGCTCACAATTGTGAGGTCTAGGGTTCAGTTCCTGGCCCCAACTTGTGGAAACCCATACGCTGAACTGCAGTACAACTGGTAACCACTGAGATGGCTTAGTAGCAAAGGTTCTTGCCTCTCATGTGGGAGGCCCACAGTTCAATTCCTGCCCTACATGGCCATACATCCACCTGTGTGGAATGGAACCACATCACAGCTAATGATGTACAACTATGGAGATTGCTCTGTCTGGGCCCTCCTCCCTTCTCTCTCTCTCACTTTCTCTCAAAACAATAAAATAAATCTTACAAAATAAATAAAGTGTGGTACAAACACTTCAAAGATGGTTGAGAATCTGTTGAAAGTGATCCACATTCTGGAAGACCTGCAGCAAGCAGAACACCTGAGAATGTGGAATGTGAATGGGCTGCAAACAACAAAGATTGGCAATTGACAGTGCGAGAACTAGAAGCTGATGTGAGGATTACAAAAACTACTATGAGGTTTTGACACAGGATTTTGGCATGAAACGTGTTGTGGAAAAATTCATTCCATGGCTTCTGCTGAAAGAGCAGAAGGAACATCATGCTGCAATTGCTAATGACTTGTTTCAAACTGCTACCAATGAACCAGGTTTTCTCAAGATCATAACTGAGTAGGACACTGAGATGTCACTGTTCTAGATATTATGTAGTATTTCTTATATCTTCTTCAGTCAGTGCCTCTATTTTTCATACTACATGGCTGGATACTTTCCAACAGATCTCATATAACAGTCAGAACATATCTCATAATCAAAGTTGCAGAGGCTAAGAAGATACTAAAAATCTTGACTCTTGCCCAGTGGATACCAGGTTGACTGAATGATTTTTGTCGCTCAGTTTAATACTGTTGTAAATAAATGAAACCCATAGAGGTGCACTGTGAAAGATCATATAGCACATTATTTTTTGTCAACATAACCAGAGTTACCTGATATCTTTGCTTATATTATGGACCAAACCCCAAGGATCGAACTCATATCTCCTGCTCTAATATATATATACAGTTTCTGTGTCAATAATTACAGAAAACAGGAAGTTGTAAATATATTTAATCATACTTCCTCTTGAAGTATCTGTTATTACACCCCTGAAGAGAAATTAAACCATTTATAGCATTTTGTCCAATTACTTTAAGATAGAATTGTGGGAAATCTAAAACCTTATTATACGTGTCATCTGGTTCTAACAAAGGAATGCAAAAGATGCATATATTGAGTCATCCAAAGCAAATGTGTTAAGATGCCAATACTACCAAATATGATCTATAGATTTAAATAATCTTTATCAAAATTCCAACAAACTTTTTGCAGAAGTAGAAAAGCTAATCCTGAAATTCATATGGAATTGCAAGAGGTCCAAATAGCGAAAACTATACTTAAAAAGAGTAACAAAGTTATTCTTGATCTCAAACTTACTATAAGCCACAGTAATCAAAACTGTGATAGACTAGCATAAAGATGAATACACAGAAAAATAGAATGAACTGAAATTTCAGAAATAAACCTATATACAATATGGCCAATTGATTTGACATGGATGTCGAGATAAAATTCAGTGAGGGAAAAAGAGCCTCTTCAATGTATGGTACTGGCACAACTAGACTTCAATATGCAAAAGAATGAAGTTGAAGCTCTACCTCACAATAAAAATTAACTCAAAATGAATCAATAACTTAAATATAAGAGCTAGGAATATAAAACTCTTACAGAGAAACTCTAGGGGTAAATCTTTATGACCTTGGATTTGGCAATGGATTCTTAAACATGACAACAAAAGCACCAGCAACAAAAGAAAAAATAAATAAATTGGTCTTCATTCAAATTTAAAACTTTTTATATCAAAGGAAATTATCAAGAAAGTGGAAAAAGCTACAGAATGAGAGAAAATACCTGCAAATCATATAGCTGACAAAAATTTAATGTTTGTAATATATAAAGAATCCTATGACTTAACAACAAAGAGACAACCCAAATTTTAAACTGGAAAAAGGACTTGAATAGACATTTCTCCAAAGAAGATATAAATGGCAAATAAACACATGAAAAGATGCTAAGCATTATTGGTCATTAGAGAAATGCAATTCAAAACCACAAGATACCACTTACATCTAGTAGGATAGCTACAATCAAAATAACAGAAAACAATAGGTGTATGTAAGGATATGTAGTAATTGGAATTGTGGTACATTGCTGGTAGTAATGAAAATAGTGCAGACTCTATGGTGCAGTTTGGCATTTCCTCAAAAACATTAACATAGAATTACCATGTGATCTGGTATTTTCACTCCTAGGTTTGTATCCAAATTTGAAAACAGGGACTCAGATATCTGTGTACCAATGTTCACTTCAGCATTTATTTATAATAGCCATTTATAATAGCCAAAAGGTCAACACAATCTATTATCCACCAACAGATGAATAGAAAAATAAACCATGGTATATACATACAACGGATATTATCTAGCTATAGAAAGGAATGAAGTACTGATACGCTATAATGTGAATGACCTATGCAGTGACCCTAAACATTATAAATTATATAAGTTATACATAAAGTACATATACTGTATGGTTCCGTTTACATAAAATATTAGAATAGGTAAATTATAGAGACAAAAAGTTGATTATAGAGGTTTCCAGGGGCTGGGTGGAGGATGAAATTCGGAGTTATTGCTAATGGATTCAGAGTTTCTGTTAGTAGTGATGAAAAAGTTCTGAAAATAGATAGTGGTAATAGTTGTACATCATTGTGAGTATAATTAATGTCACAGACTGTACACTTACAAATGGTTAAAATGGCAAATTTGATTTTTTTTTTTTTTAGTATAAAGTACATACATAAGAAAAAGACTTTGGCACATATCCTTCTGCCAAATCATAATCCTAGATTTTCATGACACTAAAATTGACTCTGTATGGGACTTTACAGAAGTCAGTGTTCTGCAATGTTTAATTCTATAGCAATAGAAGTGATAAGACTCCCAAAAACAGTGTGATAAAAATTCTAAACAACATGTAAGTTAAAGCAAAATAATGTCCTTTCCCATTTTTCCAGTAATCCAAGAAACTCAATAAATAAAACTATATTATACACACATACCTATGCAAGTGACTATAAAATGGCGTGTTATCTCTTTATATTTTACTCTGTCAGGACTAGATATGAAGTGCTGGTCACTGACATTAAGCCTTTAACACTTACAAAATACACTGCTCCAAAGCTTCCATGGCCAATTTCTCTGAGGTCTGTAAAGAGTTTCTCTGGATCTTCTTTGAAGAACAGCTCTGCAATTTCAGGGTCCTTGAGGCTGCCTGCTCGGTTGGTTGATGGCATCCTGCTGGGCAATCAGCTGTCTGATTCTAATTTTATACTGCTATCCCAATCCTTGGTTCATCTGGATGAATGAAGCCACGTTGGCATAAACTATTGTAGAAAAATAAGAAAAGTAAAGTCAGGAAAAGCAAAAGTTGCTAATAATAATTAATGTAAGATCATTTTCCAAGAGCATATATAAAATTATCCCAGATCTAGAACTTCACTGAGAAGGAAGTATGGTTTAGTAGGTACAGTAATTCCTAAACCTGGTTCATCTTCACAATCACTGTGGTGCTTAAAAATAAAACTATTACTACTATATATAGTATATATGTATAGACTATATATACACTTCTAAAAGTTGAATAAATCTCTATATCTTAGGCTTTCTGCATCAGTACTTAAAGATTTACCTAATCCTGTTGCAGTGAGCCCATCAGCAGACAAGACAATGTAATATATAGACTATTAAAAACATGTACACATCAATATGTACCCACAGCATTTTCTAACAGGAAGAGTTCCATCTATTAATGATGTTCAAATATAAGAAAATACACAAAAGATTTATTAACTCAATAAGCAGTCTTTATTTTCCTTTTAGATACCATATGCCAGTGTTTAGTCAACTGTAACACAGACATTCCAAAGAAAAATGCAATGGGAGAAAGTAATGAATTTAATGCAGAAAACTGCTTCCCCCATAAACTTGATTCACACAAAATACAGTCTTTATCAAACATACTTCATTAGATAAGTAGACATTACAGATAACCGCTAAATTCCCTGGTGATTCTGCGACTAGTTCCTTTATATCATATTACCCAATTTTAAGAATGACTTTCATAATTGAGAGGCTTCAAAACCTGGGTTCTGGAATGATATTACCTAGATAGGACTCCTGGAAACACTATAAACTGTGACATGGGTAGCCTCATTTTCCTAATCTGTAAATGAAAATAATAACCTAATTCAGAGTAGTTGTAAGAGTTTAATAGGTTACTAAATGTAGGCATACACTAGTACTCAGGCATAGTAAGCATTACCTTAAATGTTAGATATTTTAACCTGTTTTAATTCACCAATTAATAAAACCCACAATTGGGGATGCTGGGATAGCTCAGCAGTTGACTGCTTGCCTCACAATTGCAAGGTCCGGGATTTGATTCCTGGTGCCTGTGCAAAACCCACATGCTGAACTACAGTGCAACTGGTAACTGCTGAGATGGTTCAGTGGTGAAAGTTCTTGCCTCCCATGTGGGAGAGGCCCGTGGTTCAGTTTCTGCCCCACGTGGCCCAACATCCACCTGTGTGGAATAAAACCATGTCAACAACTAATGAAGTACAACTATGGAGACTGCTCTGAGCCCTCTCCCCTTCTCTCTCTCTCACACACTCACACCACATACACACCTCACAAACAATAAAATAAATCTTAAGAAAAAAAACCCAGAAAAAAAACCCTACAATTACCAGAGGGGAAGGGGGATGAGCTGTGTGGTGAAGGAGGAAAAGTCAAATATATGGTGATGGAAAAAAAAATGACTTTGTGTGGTGAGCGACACATAGACGATGTATTGTAGAATTGTACATGTGAAACCTATGTAATTTTACTAACCAATGTTACCCCAATAAATTTAATTTAAAAACCCTACAAAATTGATTTCACAAGACTTCTAAGGAAAAATGAAGCTCTAGCCAATTCTCCCCATGCCCTTTATATAACCTAATTGGCTAACTTACCTGTCTCATTTTTAAGTCACTGAACCAATTTTATTTAATTCTTGCTATAAAACTTCCTTGTAACTAAACAAAACATATTTACATGTCTTTTGTATCTCCCTGAATTAACACGACACTGCAACAGAAACATTTGTTAATTGTTATTGGTATTCCATTTCTAACATACTTTCAAGGCTGCCACATAGTGTTTCTATTCTTTCAAGTTTATGTGACCATAGGAAAGTCACCTAATTTCTCACTCCTAAAATGAGGAAATTGAACTAAATTCCATATAAAGTAGAATTAATCTATCTGTAAAAAACTAGGGGTAGGGGGGATGGCTCAGGGGGTTAAGCACGCTCTTTTCAGCCCCAAGGACCTGGCTCAGTGGGTTAAGCACTCTCTTTTCAGCCTCAAGGACCGAGGATTGAATCCTGGCCCCAGCCTGTGTGGACCCATGTGCTGAACTAGGGGCTTCTCATGTGGGAGGCCCCCAGTTCAGTTCTCACCAGGGTAAGCTTCCCATGTGGGAGGCCCCTGGTTCCGCCCCCAGCTCATGGGTGTGTGCCTCCCATGCGGGAGGCCTCCAGCCCCTTTACAGCCCTGTATGGCCCCCATACACCTGTGTAAAATGAAACCATGTTGAAAACTGATGACATACAACTATGGAAACTGCTCTGGGTTCTCCCCCTTCTTTCTCTCTCTCTCTCTCTCTCTCTCTCTCTCTGTCTTTCTCTGTCAAAAACAATAACATCTTTAAAAAAAATTTTTAAATTAAAAAAATCAAAACAAGTGCATTCTGACTACAAAGCTTTGAAATTAGAGATCAACTGCAAAAAGTAGAAAATACTGTATATACACGGAGATTAAACAACTTATTAAAAAATGACTAGATCAGTGAAGAAATAGAAGATTAAAAATACATAGAAACCAATGATGATGAAAACACAACATATTAAAATTAATGGGATGCAGCAAAAGCAGTAAGAGGGAACTGAAGGCCTATATCAACGAACAAGAAAAACCATAAGTAAACAATATAGTATCACATCTTAAAGAACTAGAAAAAGGAAAACAGAAAACCAAAGTCAACAGAAGGAAGGAAATAATAAAAATTAGAGCAGAACTAAATGAAATAAAGAACAGACATATAATAGAAAACCTTAATGCAACAAAGAACTGGTTCTTAAAAAAAAAACTAATAAATTTGACAAACCCCTGTCTAAGTTCACCAAGGAAAAAAGAGAATAGACACAAATAACCAAAATTAGAAATGAAAGAGGAGAAATTACAACTGATACCACAGAAATACAAAGGATCACATGAGAATATTATGAAGGACTATATGCCAACAAATTTAACAATGTAGAAGAAATGGACAAGTTTCTAGAAACATAGTCTAACTAGACTTAATCAGGAAGAACTGGATAATCAACACTAAGGAAACTGAAACAACCATTCAAAAACTCCCCAAAAGCAAGTCCAGGACTATGTCTTCACTAGCAAATTTTACCAAACATCCGAAGATTTAATAATATCTGTCATCCTCAAACTCTTCCAAAAAATTAACAAAGAGGCAGTACTTCCCAACTTATTTTATGAGGACATTATTACCCTGATACCAAAGCCTGGTAAGAATAACACACACAGAAAAAGAAGACTATAGACCAATATCCCTGGTGAACAAAGACTCAACAATCCTATATAAAGTACTAGCAAATACAATACAATAATACATTTTAAAAATTATACATTGGGGATGCTGGGATGGCTCAGCAGGTTGAGGGCTCACTTTGCAGCCCCATGGTCCAGGGATCGAATCCTGTGTAGATTCACATGCTGAACTGGGGTGTGCCCCCAGTCCAGTTCTTGCAGGGGTGAGCTTTCCATGTGGGAGGCCCCGGTTTGGGTCCCACCCCAGGTGTGCTTCCCATGTAGGAGGCCCCCAGTGGGAGCATGCCTCCCATGTGGGAGGCCCCCTGCCTTGCACAGTCCTCTGCCCACTGATGGAGGGAAACTATATCAAAAACTGCTGACGTGCAAGTATGGTGACTGCTCTGGCCGCCCCTTCTCTCTGTCTCTCTCTCTCTCTCTCAGTCAAAAACAGTAAAAATGAATCTTAAAAAAAATTATGCATCACAATCAAGGGGATTCACCCCAAGGGCATAAGTATGGTTCAACATACACAAATTGATCAATGGGATATATCACAATTTAAAAAAAGAGAGAGAGATAAAAACCACATGACAAGCAAGACACATCATCCATTTATGATCAAAACACTTAATAAAAATGGGTATTGAAGGAAAACACCTGCATATAATAAATGCCATATATGACAGACCTTCACATAATATATTTAACAGGGAAAAATTGAAACCCTTTCTTCTAAAATCCGGAATAAGATAGGAATGTGCCATGTCACCAGTTATTCAACATAGTATTGGGTAAGAAAAAGAAATAAAAGGCATTCAATTTGAGAATAAAGAGGTTAAATTGTCATATTTTGCAGATGACATGATCCTTTATATAAAGGGTGTCCCAAAATTCACGCAAGATTTAAATTTTGCGTCATTTGTGCGGTAAAGTGTTGCCAATGAAAAAAAAAAGAGCATGACAGCTGACAGTTCAGGGTTACTGAAAATGGAGCGCTACACGAAAGAACAATGCAGTTTCATTGTTGAGCAATTAAATTTACAATTTTTAATTATAAACCTGTGTTTTCTATCAAAATTACTTCTTGTGTGAATTTTGGGACACTCTTCAGAAAATTCTAAAACCTCCACCAAAAATAAAAAAAATTATAAACAATAAATGAATACAATGAAGTTGCAGGATACAAAAACCAATGTACAAAAAAATCCACTGCAGTTAACAAAATTTCAGCAAAAGAAACGAGAAAAACAATACCTTTTGCAATCAAAAGAAAAAGAAAATACCGGTACCTAGGAATGAAATTAACGAAGAATATAAAGAATTTATACACAGAAAACTGTAAGATACTATTAAAAGAAATTGAAGAATATACAAAGAAATGGAAAGATGTTCTGTATTCATGGATTGGAAGAATTGACATAGTTAAAATGACCATATTACCCAAAGCAATATACAGATTTAACACAATTCCCATCAAAATCCCACAGATGTTCTTTCAAGAAATAGACCAAAAAATCATCAGATTTGTGTGGAACCACAAGACTCCCAATTGGGAAAAAAGAATAAGCCTTGGAGGCATCACACTCCCCAACTTCAGTCTATATTATATAGGGTCAATAATCAAAACAGCTTGATATTGGCAGAAAAACTGACACTGACCAATGGAACAGAGTTGAAAACCCAGAAATAAACCCACAAGTATATGGATAGATAATTTTCCATAAAGCAGTGAAAAATATACAATGGAGAAAAGAAAGCCTCTTCCGTAAATGGTGCAGGGAAAATTGGAAAACCACATGCAAAAGAATAAATTTGGACTGCGAACTGTCACCATATACGAAAATTAACTCAAAATGGATCAAAGACCTCCACATAAGATCCAAAACAATAAACTGCATATAAGAAAACATCAGTATTAAACTTAGAGACCTTGACTTCAGAAAAGATTTCATGAACTTGCCCTCAAAGGCAAGGGAAGTGAAAGCAAGAATAAATGAATGGGATTATAGCGAACTAAAAAGCTGCTGCACAACAAAAGAAACCAACAAAGTAAAGAAGCAATGAACCAAGTGGGAGAAAATATTCACAAGCAATGCCTTTGATAAGGGGCTAATATCTAAAATATACAAAGAATTCAACAACAACAACAACAACAAAACAAATAATCCAACTGAAAATTGGACAGAAGACCTGGACACTTGTCCTATGAAGACATACAAATGGCTAACAGATATAATGCTCAACTTCACTAGCTATTAGGGAAATGCAAATTAAAACTCCAAAGAGATACCACCTCACACTTATTAAAATGGATATAATCAAGAAGACAAGGAATAACAAGTACTGGAGAGGCTACAGAGAAAAAGGAACCCTCATTCACTGCTGATGGGGATGTAAATTTGTACAACCACTATGGAAGAGGGCATGAAAGTTCCAAAAAAAATTAAGAACAGAATTACCATGTAACCCAGCAGTCCCCCTTCTGGCTATCTACCCCCAAAACTTGAAACCCTTAGTCCACAAAGATATATGTAACCCAATGTTCATTGCAGCACTGTTCACAGTGGCCAAGTCATGGAAACAAAGTGTCCTTTGATAGATGACTGGATAAAGAATTTGTGGTACATTTACACAATGGAATATTACTCAATAATAAGAAAGGATGAAATACTGCCATTTGTGACAACATGGATAGACCTTTAGATCAATGCTACCCAACATCAGTCAGAAAAAATCAAGAACCTTATGACTTCATCACTAATATGTGAAATCAGAAACTGAAAGTAACAAAGAAACAAAAACTCATGGACACAGTCAATAGGTTAGTGGTTACCTGAGAGTAAGGGGGGAGGTGGGCAGGAGAGCTGGGGGTGGAAGCAGGAAGGGAGCATCAAATATATTTTTTAAGTCATACTAACAAAGGTGTAAATATAAAAATAAATAAGAAACACCAACAACAAGAGTAGCTAATATCGATGTAAACTTTGAAACATTACATTTTCCCAAAACACCATTAAAAATTAATAAACCTCAAAAATGCTAAAAATATTTTCAAACTACTTCATTTTAATAAGGATATCAATAAAGAAGTCAGACAAATAAGAAAATAACATCAATAGGCAATTCTCAAAAGGACTACACCAAGTAAGCTCACTATACACCAATAAAACTACACCAATAAAATCACACATGAAAAGTTTTTTAGGAAACAAATTTAAAGGATTTTTTTTTTTTTTAAATATGGGGCCATATGGGGCAGAAACTGAACCATGGGCCTCCCTCATGTGAAGTGAGAACCTTCACCCCTATGCCATTTCGGTGGTTACCCGTTGTGCCGTAGTTCAGCATATGGTTTTACATGAACTGGGGCCGAAAACTGAATCCTGGACCTGGCAATTGCAAGGGAAGCGCTCAACCCCTGAGCTATCCAGCATCCCAGGATTTTTTTTTTAACAGCAGCACCTAGGGCTCTCAAAAGGTATTCTCATGCATTCATAAGAGTGTATGAGAAATATAAGAATGTAGATTCAAATTTCTGGAAATCAGTGCAGGACTAGGTATCACTTAAAAATATTCTGCTCTTTGACTCAATTTTACCTCTAAGAATTAAACAAAAAATTGTAATAAATATGTTCACAACAGCATTATTTATAAGAGCAAAACTATTATAAATGATCTAAAGGTCTGTCACAGATAAATGAATCAATTTGATGATCTTCTACAGAGTCATTTTTCAATTTCGTTTTCAAAGAATATTAATGGTATAAGGATGTGGTCACAATATAAGCTTTAACAACAGGTTAAATATGTTGCATAAATGCAAGTAAAAATATACATAAGTGACATTTATTATTGTGTCCTAACTACTAAGTACATTACACCCATTATTTAATTTATCCTCTTAAAGGTTAAATAGCTCTTAAGCAGAGATGTTATGATTAAGACTTTACACATAATACACTTAGCAAAGTAACGGACACATAGCAAACAGTAATGCTATTTACTTTTATTTATCCCCATATTACAGATGTGAAACTCAAGATTCAGAGAAATCAACTGATGTGTAAAATCACATAGCTAATAAGTAATGGAAGAGAAATCTGAACCCAGAGGGTTTAATTCTAAATTCCTTTTTTTAACTACTACTACACTATATACTGCTTATACATAAAAAATAGTAAAGCAATAGTAAAGAAAATACGCCAGGGAAGCTGGGATGGCTTAGCAAGTTAAGCACTCACTTTGCAGCCGCGGAGCCCGAGGAGCGAATCCCTGCCCATGGCAACCCATATGCTGAACTGGGGTGTGCCCCCAGTTCAGTTTTTGCTGGGGCCTATGTGGGAGGCTCCTGGACCAGTTCCTGTCCTGCGCAGTCCCATGCCCACCTGTGGAGTGGAACTATATGGAAAACTAATTCTGTCAACTATGGAGACTGCTCTGGACCCTCCCCCTTCTCTCTCTCTCTCTCTGTCAAAAACAATAAAAATAAATTTTAAAAAAAAAAAGGAAAGAAAATATGCCAAAGCAGTGATATCTCTAAGTGGTAAAATCAGGGATGGTTTTTAATCTACATGATTTACTTTTAAAACTTTTTCCAGATAACTTAAAAATATCAGTAACACAAATACCAACATTACGATACCTAGAAGGTATAAAGTCTGCATCCAAAGCTTAGTCTTGTTACTATAATACTTTCAAGAGTGGCGACATATTTTCTGATAAAGGGAAACCACTGATCTAAGCTCAATAATCAAACTCTAATAAAACCTTAGAATAGTTTCTAACTTATTTAAGAAATATTAGCCATACTGTTTTTTCAAGAAAATGTAGAGAATAGTTAAAATACTTAATATGCCCCAAAGTATAAAGTAATACTATGGTGACTATCAGTGCAGTATCAAATTAAAATGATGGGGAAATAAAGAAAACACACTTTCCTTTCAGTATAACTATTCCCATTGTAGAGCTACAATAACTAGGATAATTGTAATTTATGTAAGCCAAGATAATTCCTTTTTTACCAAAAAGAAGAAAATATTTAACTTCAATATTCAAAATAGATTGCTTCTAAATTGTTATTTTAGATTTGCCATTTTTGCCTTTCTGGTTCTGCCATTCTCAAATACTTTTTTTTTTTTTATTGTTAAATTTATTAGGGTCCCACATACTTCCCTTAGTTACTTTCTAGATTGAAGAACCTTTTCACATTCTTATTAGTATCAGTAACTCAAGTGAAAACTGTGATTAAACTCTGAAAAAGTACTAATCAACTATGTCATTATGAATAAAAGAATGGGCAGGGGGAAGCCGGGATGGCTCAGTGGGTTAAGCGCTCACTTTGCAGCCCCAGGGACTGAGGATAGAATCCTAGCCCTGGCCCCTGCAGACCCATATGCTGAATGGGGGAGTTCCCCTAGTTTGGTTCTCACCAGGTTGAGACCCTGGTTCAGTTCCTGCCCTGTGCAGCACTGCACCCACCTGTGGAATGAAATTACCGTATTTTCCGGTGTATAAGACGACCCCCTAATTTTACAGTTAAAACATAGGTTTAGGCCTATATTCGCTGTATAAGACTATACAGCCTTGGGGGTAGTCTTATACAGCGAATATAGGCCTAAACCTATGTTTTAACTGTAAAATTAGGGGGTCGTCTTATACGCCGAAAAATACGGTATGTGTAAACACCAATGATGTACAACTATGGAGACTACTCTGGGCCCTTCCCCTTCTCTCTGTCTCTGTATCTCTCTCTGTCAAAAACAATAAAAATAAATCTTAAAAAAAAAAAAGAATGAGCAGCCCATTTCAGAAAGTTCAATGGTACTATACAATTATGTATTTGAAATCTCCACTTAAATATCTTAAAAGGCACTGCTAACTATCTAGTCACTCAAACCAATCTTCTTCCTGTGTGTCCTATATAAAATAAACCAACCTAATGTATTCAATTCAACAATTCAAAACCTAAGGGTTATTTTTTGATACCCCTCCCCTTTCCTTTACTTATAACACAATCCATCATAATGTCCTAATCTTTCTCAAACTGGCTCACTTTCCTCCATCTCCTCAATCACCTCCTTAGTCTATCCAGTCTTACCACTTTATCTCACTCAGGTGACTTACTATAACAGCCTCCAAAAGGGTGCCATTGCATCCACTATTGGCCCCACTCCAATTCATCTGGTCCACTACAACCAGAATGACCTTCAAAATGCAAATCTGACAATGCCTTTACACTGTACACTGGTTGAAACAAAAAAATCAATAGAATATTCAAGAATTGCAAGGTCTGATCCTACCTACCTATTTGATTAGCTTCATCTCTTTCCAACTTCCTTTGCTCTAAAGACACAGGCCTCTCAGTTTATTACCATGCTCCTCTTCTGAAAGAGCTCTGAACACATAGTAACTAAAAATACAGGTTCTGGAATCATATTATCTAAATCCCCAAACTGGATCTGCCAACATATTACTGTAAGTGTTGGCAGTTAACTTGTTGGCCAAGTAACTCAGTATCTCTGATCTCAGTTTTCCCATCTCTAAAATAGGGGAAATGATAATACCTGTCAGGGGATTTTGTGAGAGTTAAATAAAGTCTGTGTAGAGAGCATAGTGCTCATAATCCAGTAAGCACATCATGCCAAACTCCTCCTTTCTTCAATGACTGGTTATCATACCCAGTGGGAAACTTTCTCCAAACCCAACTCTTTTTTCAGGCACAATTAATCGCGTGCACGCACGCGTGTGCGTGTGCGTGTGTGTGTGATGCTTCCATAACATTTCCTTGCACTCATTTAGCATTTACATCATCTTGCTGTACTAAATCCATCTCACTCTACCAATAAGTTCCTTCAAGGCAGAGGCTATCTTATTTATCTTTGATATATACCTAAAAAATGTCTCTTGTAGACAGTAGGCATTCAAAATATCAGTGAACACAGAAACTATACAGGTGAACAACAAAAAATATGGTTTTAATACGCACAAAATGTGAAAATATATATAAAATGTTGGTATGCATTCCTGTTTTGTCAAAGTGTGGTCCACAGCCACCTGTGTGAGAAATGCCTTGTATGTTTTTAAAATATATACTCCTTGGCCACTCATCAAAACTAAATAGGAATTTTTTGAAGTATGGTATAGGAATCTGCAATTTTTTTTTATAAGCAGTTTTTGATAAGCCAAAGGATGAGTGTCACTGGATTGGAATAATGAAAGCTAATACAATTATTAAGTATAAATTTAAGGGGATGCTGGAAAGGCTCAGGGGGTTAAGCGTTCACCTTGCAGTCCTGGGGACCAAGGATGAAATCCCAGCCCCAGCTGTGTGGACCCATATGCTGAACTGGAGTATGGCCCCCAGTTCAGTTCTCGCCAGGGCAAACCTCCCATGTGGGAGGATCCCCACCTCGAAGGGGTTGTGCCTCCCATGTGGGAGGTGCCCAGCCTGATTCCTGCCCTTCTCGGCCCCAAGCCCACCTGTGTGGAACAAAACCATGTCAAAAACTGATGATGTACAACTATGGAGACTTCTCTGAGCCCTCCCCCTTCTCTCTCTTTCTCTCTATCAAAACAATAAAATTAATCTTAAAAAGGAAATAATTTTAAGATATGCTAGAAATGTTCCATAACTTATTTTGCATGATAGCAACATGAGTGTATACATCTGCAATAATTCAATTTAGTTTTATGCTTACACTTAATATACATGCACTTTGCTTCATTAATTATGCCTCAATTAAGTAGTTAAAAGAAAAATATATGGTCCCAAAGTACCTTTTCAGGTTCATTTTACCAAACACCCATCCCAAACCACATAAATAGCCTACAGCCACAAACTATTAGTAATCACCCTCTTAGATATTGATCTTTTGTGCTCTCAGCTAACTCCACAACTTTTCCTCAAGACTCATAAATCTCACTCCCTCAGGTGTCATTCCACCTAAACATCCCTTAACTCTACTTCACTTGTGCTATAACAGTTCTTTGTACTTCCCAGTTACCATAACCTTAGTATTCATTACAACAGAGGCTCTCAATGAAAGGTGATTTTGTTCCCCAGGGGAAATTTGGCAATGTCTGGAGACATGTTTGATCTTCACAACTGGAGTAGGGAATGCTACTGGCATCTAATGGGAGAAGGCCAGGGATGTTGAAAAATATCCTATGATACTCAGCTCAGATCATCATAACAATCTATTATCCTACCTAAAACATCAATACTGCTATGATCCCAAATCCTGCACTGCATTATTGTATGTATTCGTTTGCAAGTCTATATCCCTACTAACTTGGAAAATAGGAGGGATCAGATCTTACTTCTGTATCCTGGCACACAGTACCGAGCAAAGAACACCAATATATAATAAATAGGTGTGTCATTACTGACTGTATTTTGATAAGCACAGTGTTTAATGTAGCACTCAAAAGTTGTATAATACATATATGTATTATTGAATCTATATTTTAAAATTTTACTTTATTGTTTTTTGAGAAGGTAGGGGAGAGAGAAAGAGAGAGAGAGAGAAAGGTGGAAGGGCCCAGAGATGTTTCCATTGATACATCATTAGCTGTGACATGTTTCATTCCACACAGGTGGATGTGGAACTGAATGCACGGGGCAGGAACCAAACTGGGGGCCCACATAGGAGGCAACACCCTTCACTGCTGTGGCATCCCAGTAATTACCAGTTGTGCTGCAGTTCAGCATATGGATTTGCACTGGCTGGGGCCAGGATTTGATCCCTGGACCTCACAGTGGCAAGGCAAGTGCTTAACCTGAGCTATCCTGGCATCCCCTACTGAATCTTACTTTGATGCCAAAGCCAGATAGCTTACTGGCTAAACTGGTAGTGTTGTTTTTTTTTTAATTCAAATTCCATCAATTATTATTTTGATTTGGCATTTTCATAGTTTCATATCAACAAATCATAAATTTTTCTTGATTCAAAGAACAGTATTCTTTCCAGTTTTAAGAAATAACTGATATACATCACTGTGTAAGTTTAAGGTATATAGCATGATGGGTGTGATTTACATATATTGTGGGATGATTATCACAATAGGTTTCCTTAACATTCATCACATCATAAATAAAATTAAAATAGAAAAAATTGTTCTCATTGTGATGAGAACTCTTAGGATCTACTCTTATCAACTTTCCTATACACATACAACAGTGTTAACTATAGTCATCATACTGTACATTATGTCTCTAGTATTTATCTATCTTATAAGTGGAAATTTGTACATTTTAACCACCTTCCTCCAACTCCCCATCTTCCCACACCCCTCCACCTCTGGTAACCACAATCCTAATATATTTTTCTGAGTTTGGGGGGGTTTTGTTTGCTTATACTAGATTCCACATATAAGTGAGACCATATAATATTTGTCTTCTCTCTCTTACTTTGTTAGCTTAATGCCTTCAAAGTCTACTCCTGTCATCAGAAATGGTAGGATTTCCTCATTCTTGATGGCTGAATAATATTTCATAATATATATAAACATACACCACAACTTCTTTATCCGTTCATTCATCTCTGGACATTTAGGTTGTTTCTGTCTTGGCTACTATAAATAATGCTGCAATAAACATGGGGGAACAGACATCTTTTCAAGTTAGTGTTTTCATTTCCTTTGTACAGCAGACTTTCAGGTAAACCAGCACCAGTGGAGATTGGCAGATGCCAGATAAATGTAAGTAGACTCTCCGTTACCTGGATCTCAAGCATTGTTGGTTGCTTGAGAGTGCTGATTGCTTGAGTTCTGGTTATTAGAGAATCTACTGTATATATTTCCAGAAGCTAATTGCTGAATCATACATATAGTAGTTCTATTTTTTGATTTTCTGAGAAACCTCCATACTGTTTTCCATAGTGGCTGTGCCAATTTACAACCCCACCAACAATGGATGAGGATTCCTTTTTCTCCACATGCATGCCAGCATTTGTTATCTCTTGTCTTTTTAATGGTGGCCAGTTTAACAGGTAAAAGATGGTATGTCATTATGGTTTAAATTTATATTTTCCTAATGACCATAAGAATGACTAGTAACGTTGGGCATTTTTTCATATACCTGCTAACCACTTGTATATCTTCTTTGGAAAAATGTCTACTCAAGTCCTTTAGACAATTTTAATTGGATTTTTTTTTTTTTGGCCAAATCATAACCTATGTGAATATCTTTAAAAAGTCTTAAAGTGAAATCAATTTTTCTATTAAGCTTGAGTAAACCAAATAGCTTAAGACTATCTATGCTTCAAAAGAATTTTAAAAAGAACAGTTTCAAAAAACATTTTAATCTCATATTACAATGCCATCTGAATAAGATAAAGTAAAATAATGGGTACTAAATTTTGGAATATCATTTCACCTAACTTTAATCCAATATAATGTATGTTAAAAAAACAGAATGATGGTATACCTCAACATATTAATGGTCATAAACAACAGTTTTTGCGTTATTTAAAAGCATTTCATATCTCAATAGTATAATCATTTTATTGTTAATGAATAAATTTACCACATCAAAGATAGTCATAAAATATTTTAGATGTTTGCTTACTGTATCTATTTCATCACTCCTACCCTAATATATTCTATACCATCACCTACAAGGTTGAATGAAAACCTATTAACAAGCCTCTTAAATTAACAAGAAACCTTAATAAATTTAGTCGTTTAGAGTATATAGGCAATAAAATATTGGGAGGCTAATTCTCTTAAAGTAAATTTTTATATTCGAAATCTATTAATAAAAATAAAAGCTCTGGGGGATACCGGGATAGCTTAACAGGTTGAGAGCTTGCCTTGCAATTGTGAGGTCCGGGAATCCAGTCCCAGTGCCAGCCTGTGCAAACCCACATTCTGAAGTGCAGCACAACTGGTAACCACCATGCCTCCATGGCAAAGGTTCTTGCCTCCCATGCAGGAGGCCCCCAGTTCAGTTCCCGAGTCTTGTCTTGTGGCCCCACATCCACCTGTGTGGAATGAAACTGTGTCACAACTAATGATGTACAACTATGGAGACTGTTCTGGGCCCTCCCCCTTCTCTCTGTCTCTGTATCTCTCTCTCTCTCTCTTTCTCTCTCTCAAAAACAATAATAAAATAAATCTTAAAAAAAAAAATAGTTTCCTTATCAAGTACAATATAGGTTAATTAGTAATTTTAGTCTTTACAATCAAGGATATGAATGCTTTTGCAAAGTGACAAAGCTTTTACAATTGAGTGATGCTAAATTCCCAAGTGTAAAAAAGGAAAAACCTTGACCTTGTTTAGTAATGCTCTCCATTAACTTTTTCTGAAAACTTTCTCAGTCTCAGTGGGAAGAAATTAATCCAAAATACAAACCAGAGACTCATAACTACTACTACTTTAGCATATTAAAAACATCAACTAAAAAACTCATGGACACAGTCAATAGTTTAGTGGTTAGCTGAGGGTAAGCAGGGAGGTGGAACACATGCAACACATAGATGATGTACTATATGCAGGGGTCTCCAAACTTTTCAGCCCGAGGGCCGCATTAACTATCAAACAGCAGTTATATCATCTCATTGACTGTGAACAGAAGTAGAAAAAGTAAGCGCGGGGAAGCCAGGATGGCTCAGTGGACTGAGCGCTCACTTTGCAGCGCCGGGGACCGAGGATCGAGTCCCGGCCCCAGCCCGTGCGGAACCGTGTGCTGAACTGGGAGCTCCCCCAGTTCAGTTCTCTCTCTGTCTCTGTCTCTGTATCTCTCTCTCTCTCTGTCTGTCAAAAATAAAAATAAACAAATAAATATATATTAAAAAAAAAAAGAAAAAGTAAGCGACTGATCTTGGCAGGATACACGTAAATTCCGTAATTTTTTTCCATAGATAAAAAGGTCTCCACGGGCCGGATGAGAGGGCCTCGTGGGCCGCATCCGGCCCATGGGCCGTAGTTTGGAGACCCTTGTACTATAGAATTGTACAACCTGGAACCTATGTAATTTTTACTAACCAATGTCACCCCAATACATTTTATAATAAAAAAACAAAAACAAAAAATCAATTAAAACATAAGGATGTGATTAGATGTAACACACTGAAGCACACCAAAATTTTAAAAATTACAGTTGACCCTTGAACAACAGAGGTTTAAACTGTGAGTCCATTTACATGTGAATTTTTTCAGTAAATACTTGTACTGTTTTTGATCTGTGGTTAGGAATCCATGGATATGAAGGGCCAACTGTATACATTGATCCATTTTATACAGAAGACTTAAGCATCTGAGAATTTTAGTATCATCACGGGGTCCTGGAACCAATCTTTCACAAATATTGAGGGATAACTTAATATCTGGGGGAGACTAAAGTTATATGTGGATTTTCCACTGCATAGAAGGTTGGTACCACTAACTCTCATGTTGTTTAAGGGTAAACTGTATATCTAATATACTTATTTAATATATTTTAAATAGGCACACACTAATCTTATTAAAACATATTGCAATTAATATTTTAAAATTAAATCTACCAAATAAAAATAAAATACTTAAAAAAAAATAATCCAAATAGTTTTCTTTCTTAAAAATAAATCCTGCAATTCATGAGAAACTGCACTCACACACATAGAATGTGACACTAGATATGTGATAACACATGTTCTCCAATATAAAAACATCAGAAGATACTATCATACAAAACTGCTAGAGGGAAAGCCGGGATGGCTCAGCTGGTTAAGCACTCGCTTTGAAGACCCAAGGACCGAGGATCAAATCCCGGCTCCGGCCCAGGCAGACCCACATGCTGAACTGGGGTATGCTTCCCGAATGCGGTGAGGCCCCCAGTTCAGTTCAAAAAAATAAAAAATAAAAAATAAACTGCTAGAACCTTGCCCAGGATCTTTTACACCAGGGATGTTCAACCTTTTGGCATCCCCGAGTCACATTGGAAGAATTGTCTTGGTCCACACATAAAATACACTAACATAGAGATGCCAGGATGGTTCAGTGGGTTAAGTGCTCGCCTTGCAGCCCTGCATTCCAAGGATCCCATGTGGACCCATGTGGACCCATATGCTGAACTGGGGTGTGGCTCCAGTTTGGTTCTCACTGGGGCGAGCTTCCCATGTGGGGAGGCCTGGGGTTTGGCCCCCACTTCACAAGCGGCATGCCTCCCATGAGGGAGGCCCTAAGCCCAGTTCCTGGTCTGCACAGCCCTCCACCCACCCCTGTGGAACAAAACCATATCAAAAACTGATGACATACAACTATGGAGACTGCTCTGGACCCTCCCCATTCTCTGTCTCTACCTCTCTCTGTCAAAACAATAAATCTTTAAAAAAGAAATTTAAGGAATGCCAGGATAGCTCAACAAGATGAGCTTGCCTTACAACCCCAAGGTCCGGGGATTGAATCCCAACCCCAGCCCGTGCAAACCCATATGCTGAACTGTGGCGCAGCTGGTAATCACTGAGATGGTGGTGAAGGTTTTCTCCTCACATGTGGGAGGCCCCCAGTTCAGTTCCCACCCCCGCATAACCCCACATCCACCTGTGTGAAATGAAACTATGTCACAACTAATGATGTACAACTATGGAGGCTGCTAGGCCCTCCCCCTTTCTCTCTCTTTCTCTCTCACCTTCTCTCAAACAATAAAACAAATGTTTTTTTAAAATGTTTAACTAGGTACCCAGAACATATAAAAATACATAAAATGTTTCCCACACAATGCTTGGCTTACCCTCACACACCACTCTGATATTTCCCATTATTTTCCATTAAAAAAATTGTTATTGTGACCCAGTAAATTGAACTTACAAGCCACTAATGGGTCACAACCTAAAGTTTGAAAAGCATTGGCTAGAGGAACTTACAACCTTAAGAATGTCCTTGCTTTCCTATGAATATCTAGTTTGAAAAAACTATTCAGGAGGTAGAAAAAAATGAGAAGACACAATTCCTCCAGGGCAGGGACTGTGTCTTCTTGGCACATAATCATCACTTAATGTTTGCTGAATTAATACATTATGGAATATAATGCACTTCCAAGGTGACAAAGGACACCTAAAAAAAAAAAGAGGGGATGCCGAGATAGCTCAGCAGTTGAGCACTTGCAATTGTGAGGTCCGGGATTCAATTCCTGGCCTGGCTCAGGCAAACCCATATGCTGAACTGCAGCCCAATGGGAACCACTGGATAATTGGGCAGCAAAGGTCCTTACCTCACATGCCCCCGTTCAATTCCCACCCCGCGCAGCCCCACATCCCACATCCACCTATGTGGAATGGAATCATGTCACAACTAATGCTATACAACATGGAGATTGCTCTGGGGCCTCCCCCTTCTCTCTCCCTCTCACCTTCTCTCAAATAAATAAACTTCAATTAAATCTTTAAAACAACTTCCTTCATTAAAATAGAAAAACAAAAAAGAAAAGCTTAAGAAAGTGTGCATACTATGTGGATGCCTTCAAAACCAGGAACTGTGAAAAGAGCTCCAGGAGGTAAAGGAGTGAGTGATACCAAACGATTCTTAAATAAACAAAGAAGTACCAAAGGGAAAGGAAATTTCGTTCTTTAGGTTAGGTTAGGTTATATCCAGTATATCTCTTGTACATAGTAATCCATTACAAGTACAAAAAGTTGTAAGCTACCTCTAGTTGGAAATTCTAAACATTTCTTTCAAAAATATGTCAAGTTCCAAACGTATAAATCCAATTTCAAATCAAAATTATGGAATATAATTCTTCTTAAATGCTAAACCTCCTGTATTCATGTGTAAACATTTATAAGCGCTACTATGTAATAACCAAAAACTTACTGATGCTTACTATGTAACAGGCAAAACATTAAGCACTTAACAAAGGTTATCCCATTTAAACCTAACAACCTTGTAAAGTGGATACTACTTTCATTTTCTAGACAGAATAAGTCAGGCTGAAAAAGTTACATGAAGAAGTTATACAGCTAATAAATGGTGAAATTAAGATATATTAAGTGCCAGTTTTATTATTATTATTGGCTACAAATAAGAATATTTTGTTCCATTCCATTGTTAATGCTTTTCTCAGAAACTAAACTTTGCTTGTCTTTCTGAAAAGATTCATCTACCTCTAAATCTATATAACACTATTATATTGAATAATTTTATCAAAAGGAAAAATCAGCCCCTTCTAAGCTTTAAAGATAAGTTAAAGGCCAATGAAATGTAATTATCTATAAATAACAGTATCACTGACACTGGCACTTTTAACAGGCTATATATCTAATATGCAAATTACTCAGTTACCTGTACTTTTACCTTATTTACATGCTACATACTTATATTTTGAAAAACCTTTCCACCTTTAGTGAGCCACTTATTTTGTCACTAGGTAAGAAGATGCATGATATCAATGAATGTCACCCCAATAAATTTAACAAAAAAAAAAAAAAAGGGGGAAGAAGATGCAGCCTTAGCCTGTATTTCAGAACATAAAAGCCTGTTTCTAGCACAAATGGAAAAGGCTGATAGAGAAATAATTGTTACCAAATGTTGACAGATACATCCCAATTGAAACAACTGTTTCTAGTCCATCCACACAACTTTGTAATTCATGTGGAATAAAACATCTTTAATAAAATTAAACAAATTTTTTTACCACTAAAAACTAAAATACATTAACCCAACAATGGAATATAAGGGAATTAAATAATACATATTTGTATTTTTTTCACATTTTAGAATCTGAAATTTTAAAGAATATGAAAAAATAATCCAGCCATGAACAAGTACAGAAACCTAAAGGCAGATGAACATAACTTGGCACTCTGTTCAGTAAAACAATCTCAATTTTATAAAAGACTTGACTACAGAATAACACTTTTTAGAAGAGATTCATTCATACAAGTACATGACCCTGAACTGAAGAATGGCCCTGAACTAATACATACATAAAAGTTACTTAGTTAAAAAAAGTTAAATTAGTATGAGTGCAATTATTGTAAGTAATAGAGATTACTGATACCCAAAAATACAATTAAAAAAATAACAAATTTTAACACAAAATCAGTCAAGTGAGAAAAAAATTTATTTCCAAGTAGTAATTGGATACCAGGTTAATCTTAACTTTAATTTCAATGCCAATAGTTGGATTCTAACAGGCTGACCAGATGTACCATTCTGAACAGGACAGAAAACAACAATGGGTAATCTCCCATTTAAAACAATACGCAAGGTCAGCCTACTAACAACTTGAATTTAGCCCAGTGACTCTAAGCTGACCATACATACCATTTGAAATGGTACGGCACCATAGGTTTCTGTCCCATTTAAATCAGTACATATGGTCAGCCTAGAGGCTCTAGAAAGTTTTGGGATTTACTAAGTAATATCTACCAGTAAATTCTTAAAATAAATTATACTCTATATGGTTATTTAAGAGCAACCACTCTTTCTGGTATTCTGTAATCTGTTTCTTTATTAATGGTATGGCAACATAACATGAAATAAATATAATGAATATGCCTTGATATACAGAAAGCTTGTTTTATATTACCACATACCAATGAATTGCTATATCCATAGTTCTCCCAAAATCTATAGTGTAGAAAATACAATATTTTCTATTCAGTTCACTCATACTTTTGATCCTGTACACTGTTATATTTCTTTAAAACCTCCCAAACTTTCAAACTTTAAATTTAAGAAACTAAGGATGTTTAGTTACTGTCAAAATAATGATAAACTATTCTTCCATCTATAAAACATGAGAATTATGACCAAATTAACAAATCTGATTATCAGAATGCCAAAAATTAAGTCATTAAAAGGGAATCCAGAGAAAGGGCCAGTTGTGGAAGAACAGGAAGTGATATACACTGTCATTTTGTAGCGGAGCTATTTAGGGACATAAGAAGTACCATCCTAATCTGAAACCAACCACCCCAGACCAAGAATTCTCAGTATTCTCTCTGACAGTGGCATCAGAGGTCAGATGAAATAGCCCTTAGGCAGTTTTTCCTCAATAACGAATTTATCTAACTGATCTGGAACACACTTTTAGTATTTTTAGCAGAATTCCTACCAGCTGTGGAAAACAGGGTTTCTTTTTAGTTGTCCTAAAGAGCACCTCTTGGTTCTAACATGCTGAAATATTGCAAGTAGTTTACCTTTATCCTATGTACATCCTTAAGTTGTGTAGCCTTTATCAATAAATCCTCTCTCTCTGCATCTTTCCAAAATATAAAGTCACTCTTTACTAAGCAGTATGCTTAGGTTTATACATGCTAGTAGTATATATGAATAAATCATCAACAAACCATAACAGAGAATTAGACTTTATGAAATAATCTGCCATATAAGGGAAGAGTCTACACACAACATGCAGCTTTGTGCCATGAAATAAAGATTCAAATGACAAGTGCTGTTAAAGTTAAAATAAACTTAGATAAAAAGCAAGAGAGTAAAGAAAACAAGGAGAATTCCATTTTCAAAGGAAAAATAATAAAACTAATTTAACATACCATTAATGTGTCATCTCCAGATATCAAAATCATGAAGATGACAGAAACTAGTATCTAACAAATCTGTCTTAAAACAGGTTTCCAAATGACACACAATCAAAAAAAGCTCTTGTGCCTTATATTAAATATATATGGCATTTGAAAAGTAAAAATGTCACTAAATTCAACTTAAACACTACATACAGCTTGTTAGAAAAAAAATCAAGACAACACATATCTATACATATTTTAGTCATCTCCATTGCTTTGTGAAAAATTTATTTAATTCTATGAATATTCATATATGGAATATTTTTAAATCACTTCATCATACTTAAAGAAAAAAAGTATCAAGGAGTAGACCTCAAGACTACTCTTTGGTCACAAAAAGCACTTGGCAACGTATTTTGAGGTCAAATTTTTTATTTTATTTACTTCTGCTTTACTAAGGACAAAACCAACAAGTACTACTGTAAACCAGATAAAGAGAATTTGTCTTAAACAAATATGACATGAAGCAAAATAAGTAGAAAAATGATGCACTGACTAGTAGAACCTATCACACAGCACAATTCGGTAAATTAGTGTTTGTTTTTTCATTTCCTCAAGAAACAAAGCATTTGCTACAGAGATTTGTAACCTAATCATTTTTTAATTTCAATTTTGATGTTATATAAAACAGTACTAACCCTAAATATTCACAGCTCAGGGAGACAAAATGTCCATCAGACGCCCTGTCTGTATGAAATAATCTTTAATAATTCTTCAAGAACTACAAAAGTCATATAGTAAGGAAAAAGAGGGAAATGAGGGTATAAAGAGTACAAAATTATTTTATTTGAATCCTAATGAAAACCCAGTATGTTCACTCTCACACTCACACACACACACACACACACAATCTATCCAATGTTTGAAAGACAGAGCGAGAAAAACATTAAAACTGTTCTAACAAGGCAAGGTCCCTCTGGAGAGGACATATCCACCACCACCCCCAACAATAACAGGGACAGATATACTTCCCATGGACAGTTCTCAGGGGAACAGTATTAAACTGGTACTGTTATCGCTTTGAAAGCAAAGGAAAAAGAGTAACCTTTCCCAGGGAAACGCCATTACCTCCCTCTCCTGCTCCCCCTCCCTGCACTGTACACACGGGCCTGTGTATGAAGAAACTGTCTTGGACTTCTGCAGCATTGCAGTAGCCTAAAGGATGGGGAAGGGGGAAGGGTAGGGAGAAACGCTTCCATCACCCCTACAGAAAAGGGATATAGATTTCCTGAGGGGGGTGGGGTGGCATCCACCCAGACTAGTCTCCCTTCTCAAGAATACACAGACACTACAAAGAAGGGGAGGGAGGAGCAGAGGGATCAGAAGGGAAAGGGACCTCGCGCCTTTTAAATCGGGGTGCACATCAACCCCGTCTGCCTCTGAGAGCCACACCTTCCACGAGACAGCCCCTTCCACCACTCCTTCCGGTGACCCTCAGGAAAGAGGAATGTAATTGCTCTTGTCCCTCCAAACAGGAGGGCGTCCAGCTCGCCAGCGTCTTCATCCCACCCACAGAATCACAAACCCTCCCGGTCTCCCTCCCCCAGCCCCACCACCCCAGCCCTTCGTCCGCGCAGGTGGGCCGCATTTCCCCGCCCCCTCCAAGTCTCCCTTTCCCAAAGCCTTACCCTTTCGCCGACAGGTCTGGGCGGAGTAGGCAGCCGCTACGCTGGAGGGCGAGGAGTAAGGAGGCGGAGGGGACCTGGCGACACACCGTCCCCCCCCCCGCCCCCCGAGCCCCAGCGAGCCGCGCAGCCCAAGCTCTGCGACAAGGGGCGGTGGGGGGGTGGGGGGGCAAGGGAGGGCCGGGGTCGAGGAGGCGCCCTCGGCGCTTAGGCTCAGCTAAGATGGCGCGGGTAAGTGCCGGGAGTCACCGCCGCCGTCGCCGCTCCGGGGGGAACCGGCCCGGGCCTCGGCCGCCTCTGGTCTTCACACAGCCGAGGCCCCTTCGGTCCCCCGCCGCGGCACCTCGGCGGGTGGGCCCACGCACAGCCCTCGGCCACCACCACCACCCCTGGGAAGGGGGCGCTCACAAAGAGAAGAGAGGCTGCGGGCCGGCCGGCGGGGCGGGGTCCCCAGGGGCAGGGGAGGCCTCAGGTTCGTGGGTGCCTCGCGCTCTCGGCCCGCGAACGGCGCAGGCAAGCGGGACCCCTCCTCTCTCCTCAGGCAGGCGGCGACACCGACTCACTCTCTTTGCCACTCTCCCTCTCTCACTCTCTCTCCGAGCCCTGAAGCCACAGAGCCCAACCGCTGCCCAGGTTTCCCCCCCCTTCCCCGACACTCCCCTCCTCCCGACAGTCATCCCAGTCTCCGATCTCGCGAGATTTTTCGCCTGACAGGCCGGACCCTGCGCGAGACACGATTGCGTACGCGTTCACGCCCTCACGGGAGCGCGCGAATACTTTCACTGGGCGGAGTCTCCCGAGTGGCCCCGAAACCCCGCCTCTGTTCAGCCTGGCCCCACTCAGCTGGCGGAGCTCTTATACCACGCGGGCGTCGGGTGCATTCATTTCACCCTGAACTCCGAGAAAGAAGACCTTATCTGCTTTCTTCCTGCCCTTTCCTCTTCCCACTTCCAAACATCTGCCCCCTTCTAACCCTGCGATTAAGACATTTGCCCTGACATGTAGAACATCCCATTCTTGCACACCTTACTTAGTTCAACCTCCCTGTGGAATTCAGTGGTAAACTGGTCAGTGTAATCAGTATGTAATTGAGTTTTTGAGATTCTGATAGATTATAGTAATTTTTAGAACGGTAATAACAGAAATACAGGTCTAAACCACCCTCCCTACATGTAGGTAGTAATAGTGGAAAAAAATTCTTCCAAAGTCTTTGTGGATTATTTTTAATAGGTTAAGCAGGGAGAAGTTTTTGAAACAGGGATAATAAACTGAGTCCTGAGGGTCCTCATGTAGGGAAGAGATAGAATTTCTCTTTTTTTTTTTTTTTAATTGGTGAAAACTATTTTTAGGACTACAAAGAGCAATTTTATTGGGGAACGAAAGGTATGGCTAAAGTGCAGTCATAAAAAAATTTCAGTTCTTCAACCAATAAAACAGCTGAGGTGAGTACCGGGGGAGAGATGTTATCTATGTATTAACTTTTTGAAGTTGAATTACGGTAGCAATGTGTAGTATGACGTTTGCTCAAAAGATGGCATTAATCAAATTAATGCTAGCATCACTTTGCAACAGGCAAGACAGTCAAAGAAAATGGCAGGGGGATGCCAGGATAGCTCAGCAGGTTGGGGGCTTGCTTTGCCACTGTGAGGTCTAGAGGTCGAGTCCTGGCCCCATCCCCTGCAAACCCATGTACTGAACTGTGTTGAAGCTGGTGGCCGCTGGGAGGACAGCAAAGGTTCTCTGGGTTCAGTTCCCGCCCCGCATAACCCGCGTCCACCAGTGTGGAATGAAATCATATCACAGCTGATGGTGTGCAGCTGTGGAGACTGTTCTGGGCCTTCCCTCTTCTCTGTCTCTCTCTCTCTCTCACACCCACCTTCAGTCACACAATAAAAAAAGAATGGCAAAGCATGGTTGTTGTTCGAGGTATGCAAGACCATTTTGGAGTGGTATTGAAAATTTGAGACCGTGAAAATACAATGACAATGGAAGCGTGAGTATGCAGCAGAAGCTCCAACATACCTAACAATTGCATGCATCCGTGATAAGTTTGAGACACATGGTAAACTGAAATGGTAAGTGCAGTGATACAAGTGGACACTTTGGTCAATGTTGCTCAAGCAACATTGTAATTAGAAGTGTCTGGACACCGATGATCACCACTTTGAGCACCTTTAATAACTGCAGAAGTCAAATGTGACTTGTATTAATTTTTGTTATTGGTATATATTGAGTATTACAATTTTAATACAGTTTCTTCCTTAAAATATATATACATTTTTGGCACCATCTGTAGATATGTTATGTGAGACTTATGAGTAAAAATGTACTCCAAAACAGTTACTAAAAGATACAGTAAACTAGGAAAGTAAAATGTATCAGAAAAACAAGCTATCTGCTTCAGTGGGATATACTACACATAATTTGTTCTAAATATTCCCTCTCATAGTAAGTAGGGATCCTTGCTAGGTGGGTCAGTCATTCCTCTTTTCACCTATATCAGGAGCGTCCAAACTTTAGGCTTCCCTGGGCCACATTGAAAGAATTGTCTTGGGCCACACATAAAATACATTAACACTAATGATAGCTGATGAGTTAAAAAAAAAATCTTATGTTTTAAGGAAGTTTACAAATTTGTGTTGGACCTCATTCTAAGCCTCCCTGCGCCACGTGTGAATGACCTCCTAGTTGCTATGTCTATTGGAGTCATTTTAATCTTTTCTCCTTGATATGTGCAATATTTGACATAGTTGATGCTCCTTCCATTTTGAAACTGTTCCTCCTTGGCATTTTCAGCACCACTCAAAGCCAGTTTTCCTTCTACCTCCCTGTCTCCAGGGCCCCTCTTCCTCTACCCACCCTTTAAATATGGTAATGCCCCTTCCATCCTTATCCTTCTTCTGAAAGTGTTAACAACAAAATGTTCACGTTACTGCATACATTTGGGAATGGAAAGAGATTCAGGCTTTCTCATAATTATTCTTACTGCTTAATGAAAATTTCAAACACACTCACAGAAGGCGTAAGATAGAATACCGTAATAAACCTCCATGTGTCTATCACCCGACTTCAACTATTATAAACATTTTATGATTCTTGTTTTACCTATTGTCTTACAACTATTTTTCTCTCTTGATGTATTTTTAAATAAATCTCTAGTAAACCATAAGATTTCACCTGTATATATTTTACATGTATCACTCATAAAAATTTATAACATAACCACAATGTGATCACACCTTTACAATAATTCTTTAATATCATTTAAAACCCAATCCATGTTCAGTTTTTCTTAGTTTCCAAAATGTCTTTTTATCTGAATCAGGATCTGATCAAGTTCTGCACTTTGGATCTGATTAATAAATATACCTCTTAAGTCTCTTTGCATGTATTAACAATTCCCCTTTTTTCTTCCATCTTCCTTTTTCCTATACAGTTTATTTGTTGAAGAAATCAGATTATGTGTCATTTCACATTTGTTCCAATGCCCATATTTCTTATAAACTGATAGTTAAAGCTAAAGATTTGATGTTGTACAGGTGATCTTATTAAAATATTTTGTATCTGACACTACCTCCTTCTTACACTTATCTCCATCTCTGCCATAAATAGTAGCTTCTGCCCCCCCCCAACACACACACACACCCCATTTCCCCAGCACACAGGGCATCGTAACAGTCTCTGACTGTCTTTTTTTATTATTATTATTCCAGATCTATGCCTATGATCTGATGCCAATAGGCAGGCCTCCCTTCTTAAATTCTTCAAATTTTACACACACACACACACACACACACACACACACACACACACGTGCTTATCTCAACATCAAATTTGTTCAACAGGAAAGCATCATTAGTCGATACTACAAAACATATGTTATTTAATGTTTTAAATTGTATCCAAAAAGAAAGAAAATTACACTTATGAATGATAGGAAAATAATGTCATTCTTAGACCAGTTGTAGATACTGCACTTTCTGTTGATTGAACTAAACATTTCTGTGATTTGCCCCTTTCTTTATCCCTACTGCCTCTGCTGTGGTGGTTCATGTCTCAGTTTCTCACCCAGGGTTCTTACAGGTGCCCCATTCTCGATCCTGGAGGGATTAGTTTTTTGATCTTCCTAAAATGCAATTTTTTTTTATCCTTGTTTTTTAATTTTTATTTTATTATATTGTTTTTGACAGAAAGAGATAGAGAGAAAGAGAGAGAGATACAGAGGCAGAGAGAGAACTGAACTGGGGGAACTCCCCAGTTCAGCGTATTGGTCCACACGGGCCAGGCCAGGGCCAGGCCAGGGCCAGGATTCGATCCTCGGTCCCCGGCGCTGCAAAGTGAGCACTTAACCCACTGAGCCATCCCGGCTTCCCTGAAATGCAATTTTTTAAAGCTGAGTGTGTCATTTCTTTGCTTAAAAACTCTTCTATGGCTCCTCAAAGTCCTCCAATAAAATCCAAACAAAACCCCTGCATACATTGCTAGCCTTATTGAGGATATTCATGCCATCCTGAATTGTAATTTACTGTTCTGCTAACTGCTAATATGCTGTCTCTAAGATGTAGCACTGCATTCCTCTGCCTGAAATGCCTTCTCTAGTTGGCTAATAATCCTTCAAGATTCAGCTCAAGTGTTATCTCCCTGCCAAGCCTTCTAAAGTAGATAGTCCTTGAGCCTGTATATTGGGGTCAAAAAGCTGTGGGGGGAAGAATGGCTACTAACTATGGTTGAACCTTAATAGAAAAGTTACCCAAAGAGAGACAAAACTAAGAATAAGCTCTTTCTATACATTGTCTTACTTAATCCTCACAACAAACTTATTAATATTATGATTGACTTCATTTTGCAGATAAGGAAACCAGGGTTCAGAGAGCTAATATCCCTTGTCTCAAAGCACCATCTTATAAAGTAAGCGTTGAACTAGAATTTGAACTAAGTTGTGAATGAATCCAAAGCACACACACTCTCTCTACCTTATTGTACTACTGGCGTTACCAACCAAGGACAGCTTGGTGTCACATACACATTTCTAGAGTGTATAAGACATGCTTGAGGGAAAGCTGGGATGGCTCAGCAGGTAAAGCACTCGCTTTGAAGCCCCGAAGACCAAGGATCGAATCCCAGCCCCGGCCCATGTGGACCCACATGCTGAACTGGGGTGTGCCCCCAGTTCAGTTCTTGCTGGGACCTATGTGGGAGGCTCCCGGCCCAGTTCCTGCCCTGCGCAGCCCTGTGCCCATCTGTGGAGTGAAACTATATAGAAAACTAATGTCAACTATGGAGACTGCTCTGGGCCCTCCCCCTTCTCTCTGTCTCTCTCTGTCTCTGTTTCTCTCTGTCAAAAATCAGTAAAAAAAAAAAAAAAAATTTCTAAAAAAAAAAAAAGACATGCTTGATCATGTGTAATGCCATTGTATTTGTTGTCACACATGTATCTGTGTGTGAAAAGATAGCTTGTCAGTATGTGGGTAGGTACTCCCAATGGATATGGTACCTATCCAATGAGACTATCTTTTAAGCATTGTCACTCAGTAAAAGATAAGTCATGTTTAATTCCATGTAACAAATACTGTATGTTATCCTTAAAATACTGAAGAGGCAAATGAAAATGTTTGTAAAGTTACTCTGGACCAAGAACTTTATGAAGCAAGTGCATTATATTCATTATCCCTTTGATTTTCCCAGCAACCCTAAAAGGATGATGATGATGATTCCTATTAGGAGGAAAACGCAGAAAAGTTAAGTAACTTCGTGCAACATTACACAGCTAGTAGGTAGAGAGCTACTAGAGTACAGGTTCAATCTGTATTTTAAACCCCTGTTTCCAATACCTCTCAATCCCCTTCCTCAAATTTCTCTCCATACTAGGAACTCAAAATTCTATTAGAAAAATAAGATCTGTAGGCACAAAATATTTAAATAAAAATGTAGAACAACCTATGAGTAAATGATGCGCTGAACCAGACCTTAATTTTACTTTTCTGGGCTTCAGCTTCCTATCTAACTATGATAGACTAAAGTGATCTCAAATCCTTTTAGTTCAAAATTTATAATTGCAGGAATAATGCAAATAATATGTACATACAGATAAGTTCTGATGTGCGTGTGTGGGTGTGTGCACACATGTGCATGCATGCATATTTAGAAACAGAAAGAAAACTCTTCTTTGGGCATTCTAGTAGACTCTTACTAAAATCTTCATTGGTCATGGTGATACCTTTACCCAGCATTAGTTAGTATATATTTATATTTTTTGCAATTACATTGTGATTACTTACAAAAACCTCTATTTTCCTCAAAGAAGGCAAAAACCAAAAAAGAGCTGAGTGTGTGGGAGGGTAATTGGTGAGAAGGATACATCTTAGACTTTCCAGTTTAGAAACCAGGGGTGAGGCACTCCATGTAACTGATAATCATCAAGTAGATAAATAAATATGTTACTGAAAGCCTACTGAGTGTATCCTGGGCTGTTATCAGTGCATCCAGAGAGTTTTGTCTTCAGGTCTCAGGACCAACTATTAACTAAGGCAGATTACAGTCTGGCTATCAAACATCACTCATGCATGTCTACACAGTGGCTGCTTGATATATAAGCATGTTTCCACAGGCTGGAAAATAGAGCTCCTTATTACATACAGTTGCCTCTTGAACTCTGCATTCCATTATAATTGGATCCATTTTTAAAATGCCAACATCTTAGAAATGCCTACTTATAGACACAACAGATTCTTCCATTTTAACCCAAGGAGTAGATAAATATTGGGCCAAGGCACCCTAAGGATGATAGATAGAATACAATTCAGTTCAAGGAAGTCCTGACCTAGAAACCTTGAGTCTCAGGTATCTATCAGATAAGCATCTGCAGTAAGCCATGAATAAGTTAAAGCAGCTGTACCAGAGTTTAAAAGATATCCAGCCCTAAAAGATGTCAAGTAGTGGATGTGAAAGTAGTACAGCAGTAGTTAAAACCATTTACTACTGTGTCGTCCCACCTCCATACTGAATAGTGTCAGTGACTATGTTACTTTGTGTCAATTTCATAATGAGGGTTAATATTACCTTCCTCAGATGATTGTATGAGGATTAAATAAGATAGTATGTGAAGTGCCTCGCCCATGGAAAATGTTTTAAAGTGTTCCTATTTTGTATGTGTAAAGAGATAAGTATTTGTCCCACTGCTCTAACACTACCCTCTGGCAGGCGCCCAACTATCAGTGCATTATGATTGTTGGGGACATCTGTGAATGTGGGAAGGGTTGGGCAGTATGTTTGTGGACTGTGAGGTTTTGGGAATGTATCTTTAGGACCAATTGGTGATTTTGTCATTCCCTTCTCTTTGGCTGACATTTGCCAGATTTAAAAAAAAATAAAAAATGCTACACAGATTCCTACTTGAGTTGTGTCATATAGGATATGAAACAGAAATAGCTGGCAATCCAAACAAAATTAAGCTAATATTTTATTGTCTTGAGATTGTCTTTGGGCCTCCTTTTTAGCCTTCTCTTTACTACGTAGTAATACTTTACTAGTAAAAAGTCTTTTGTTTGAAAAGAACAATTCAAATTAGCTTTTAAAAAATAAGAAAATTTATTAGACCCTGTAGGCCCTGTAACTAAAAAGTCCAGTGCCTTAGGAGTTAAAAGAATTTTGTTAGGTGCTTGTTTCTCTCTCCTTTTCCTGTCTCTTTACACACCACACCCAGCTCCCGGTTGCTTGGATATTTTTCTCTATAGATTGGATTTTGTTATAAGTTTGTCTGGGTTTGTATTGGGAGGTGCACCTGGGGGTTTCAGGTGCTTCCCACTGCTGCCAGCTAGTTTAATACACCCCAAGACTGACTGCTGCCTTTGATACTGTCTGTACATAGGAAATGAATCAGGAAGATTTCTAATGTTGCTTTAACCAGGTATTTCCTTTACTGATATATTATATTATAATAACTAGTAACAGGAGTCTTTGTCCCAAAGTTCAGGTTTACACAACCACTTGAACTTGCTTGCCATGTGACCTTTTCTGTCTAAACAGTTCTGTCCCACCTGCTGCCCAAAAACTTTGAACAGGAGATGGAGACCTGATCTAGTTATCAAATGGCACCATATAAATGGTTATGCTGAAACTCATCCTTTGTTTCTCCTCTTCATACATATTCTCAACACAGAAATGTTACAATAGTATAAATGTAGAAATTGAAGGCATTTGAGACTTCATAAGGACAAGCAGATCAGAATTTGATGCTTATGAACCACAAACATGTTTCCATGAGAGATTTAAGCAGGCTTCACATAGAACATGCTAATTTACATCTGCCTTCAATGACTCCCACCCCATTGCCAAACCATAGAGTCAGTAGAAATATACTTGTCACCACCACTGACCCCAACAATCTGCTTTGGAATTGTGTCATGCACCAAGAAAGCTTCCTCTCAAACCCAACTCTTTGAGTAATAGGAGAAGCTTAGGATTGAGAAAATTTGCTTCCCTGGGTGGGAACATGCCAGCTATGAGAAGCCCAGAATTGTAAAGTGTCAGATGGTGACTGCTTGTGAAACCTGTCAAGATTCCTGACAGCTCAGCTGAGCACCTAATTACCAGTTACAAAGAGAGACAGGAAAAACGTGTTGTCAGAGAGCGCCTGGTCAGAGAGAATGAAGTACAGTGTCCTCCTCTCATTAGCAGCCTCCTTCTTGTTCCAACTAGAGCAAAACACATTAGTATAATTGACATTAGACATATTTATCATCTTGAACAAAAGGACCATGTCAAACCACAGCCCTATGTCAGCTGAGTCTTCAGTAATCATACAAACTGAACAATGGCATTTGACCTGATTGTATAAGTACTTCCAGTATTCTCAGTGCCAATGATAATACCAAACCATACTTCACTTTTCTCCTGGAGTTTACACAAATTTCAACCAACCCTTCTTTTCTGGAGTAAAGAAGAATAGTGATCCTTTGTTCTGGTGAAGCCCAAAGAGGGTTGATAACTTATCTAAAGTCACACAGTCAGCCAGCAACTCAGCATCTTATCTTCAAAGGGAAATAAATAAGCATCAACCATGCTTAGCAACAACATGAGGAAACCAACAATCTTCACCAAGAATCCCTACATTGGGGGAAAGTAACATTAGGGTATTTGCATGCTACTTTTTATAAACTCTTTGGTCCTCGAGTCTTGTAAAACACTCACCTACACTTCCCACTTGCCTTGCTTCAGTTACATTAGTAACACCTGTGCATGCATGCTAACTTTCTCAATGGGAAAAAAAAAATTGTTTACAGATCCTTAAAAATCGGGAACTGGCCCTTATGGCAGGAAGAGATAGGAGGAAAGGAAAGGGTTCATATTTACTGGACATATCTAGTATATTTCAGATACTGTGTTTTACCTCTGTCTAGTTTAATCTGTAAACCAACTGGCAAAGTAGATACAATTACATACATCTTCAAAGGCTATCTCTGGAGTTCAAAGAGGTTATGGAAATTGTCCAAGATGACAGCCAGTAAATGACAGAGAATTTTTTTGTTTTTATATATTATACTCATCTTTTAGAACAGGGCTTAGAAATCACTTCTCTTTGATTCTTTGTAATGCATTATAGTACCTCAGTAGAAGCAAAGAAACTAAAAGACTCCCAAGAGGTAAAACTTATCAAATCAGCCACTCTGAGCTTCTAGTGCATTTGATTTTCTTATCCATGCATGGATTAAAATCACCTGGTTACATAGAAGACATTCAGCAAAATACTCCATCAGGTTCAAAGATACTACAGAGAATAGGGAAGTGGGATGAAAAATGGGAGGAAGAAAGGGAGAAGATGTGAATGAAGAGGAAGAAGGACTAGCAGGGAGATATGCCTGGGAAATGGAAGGGGTAGCTGGAAGTTCTCAGAGGCCTTCCACCAAGACCCAAAGAACAGTGCAGAAGCTGATAGTCCTTTTTTGCTAGGTTTACCATTTATTTTCTCTTCTATAAAAGGATTAGCAGGATAGGCTCAGTGGGAAAAGAGGCCCCTGTGGGATCCTGTTACCAGCCATCTGTGTTCTGTTCTTTACTTTTGAACAAGACGGCTCCAAAACTGAACTGGAGAGGGAGTTGGAGCTGCATACAGATCAGCAGAGCTGTTGCTAACAGCTCTGACGCCTGCAGGATGACTCAACCCTCTGTGCCTGGCAGAGTCAGCTGTGGTCCCCTGGAGCCTCCTACTCTAGGGAGAAAATCAAAGATGTGGGAAGTGGCTTGGGAAAGGATCAAAATCCTTGATCTTGGGCAGGAATTCAGGCTGGAAGTACAGGTAGGGGCACCTTCAGTCTTCACTGAAGAGTTCTGGCTGCTGATGAAGGAGGGATTAAAGGTGATAGTGAGGGGGAAGCCAGGATGGTTCAGTGGGTTAAGTGCTTGCTTTGCAGCCCCAGGGACGGAGGATCAAATCTGAGCCCTGGTCCATGCGGACCCACATGCTAAACTGGGGTGTGCTTCCCATGCAGGAGGCCCCCAGTTCAGTTCTTGCCCCCCCCAGTTCAGCCCCTGGCTCGAGGGGGGCATCCCTCCCATGCAAGGCCCCCACCCCAGTTCCTGCCCCATGCAGCACCCACCTAACTGTGTGGAATGAAACCATGTTGAAAACTGACAACGTGTTCTATGGAGACTGCTCTGGGCCCTCCCCCTTCTGTCTCTGTCTCTGTCAAAAACAATAAAATCTTTTTTTTTTTTTAAAGGTGACAGTGAGGAAAGGACAATTCTTTATACATTTCAACTGCTCTGCAAAAAGAATACACTATCTTGAGAATGGCAGCCAGCAAAAACCATATGGCTTTAGCAGGAATTCAGCCCAAACACAAATCTCACTCACTTCTCTCAGGTAGAGGCATTTCCTGCTATTCTCTCACTTTCTGAGGAACCCAAAGACTCTTCCTGTCCTTACAAAACACCATTAGTACTTAAGAACATTCTTAATTTCAAACAGTTGCTACCTTCCGACTTCTTCCCTGGCTATTCAGATCTCTAAGACATAGGCAATTAGGAAGAAGCTACGTGTACATTGTGCCACGAGACAACCGGATTTGCCCGACACCAGTACATAAGCACACTACTCCACCATGACTCCCCTCCCCATAACCCTAGGCTTCCTCAAAGGGCTTTCCTTTCAGTTGGCTCCTTATTACTGACTAATAAACAGCCCCCAAAGTTTAGCTTCCCGTTGCCATGGCAACTGAAAAGAAAGGTTGAAGCTGCCAATAAAGGCATCTCAAAGAGCTTCCTAAACTCAGACTCCTTTCAAAACAATAGTACAAAGTAGAATCACCACTCACTATCCATCCTCCCTGCCCCTCAATTGTCAGTTTTATGGAGAGACAGCTCTTAGAATAGCTGGGAAAGTGGTTGTTTTGCCCAATGAAAGGTTTTCATATTCTAATATAATCCTTTCTTTGGGTAGATGTCTAGAAATCTGACCAAAACTTACCAGGTTTTAGCACCTCTAAGCGTCCATGAGTTTACAGCTATATATGCCTTCTACTTCTACTTCATTTTTCTGTGGCTTAGGAAAAATCTGGGTTTCTGGTATTTCAGAGCTAGAACTGCTGGCTAGTTTCCCACAAAGGGTAAGGAATTTCCTGATGTCCCCATATATGTGTGGAAGTTCTTTGTACCCTGCATAGGAGTGTTCAAGTATTCCTATTGACTACTATTCCCTTTACACATTCCCCTTTAGTTCAAGGCCATATTGCACTGAACTCTGGTGCCAAACTTCTTGGTTTAAACACTTTCTCTACTCTTTGCACTTTTGGCAAAACTTTCTCTGGGCTTCATTTTCTTCATCTGTGAAATGGGGAAAATAACAGTACTTACTTTAGAGGGTTTTCATGAGGATTAAACAAATTAAAATATAGGAGATGCTAGGATAACTCAGCAGGTTGAGCATTTGCCTTGCAACCATGAAGTCTGGAGATTGAAACCCAGTCCCAGCCCGTGCAAACTCATATGCTGAACCATGACACAACTGGTAACCTCTGGGTTGGCACAATGGCAAAGATTGTCACCTCCCATGTGGGAAGTCCCCCGTTTGGGGCCAGAAATTCAATTTTGAAAGATGCTTGGTTTTTCCCCAAACAGAGTGATTTTATTAGGCACTCTGGGTTGCAAAGGACAACTCACCCCATTTAACTCAACAATTTTAAAGAAATATGTCACAGAAACCCAGGAAAATTGAAAACAGAGAAGAACAAGAGACATCGTTTTAGGTATTTTCAATCTAATGCTGAAACATAAGCATGACTTAGCTATTCTCTTCCTGGTAGGGCCTCTTTTATGACTACCAACTGTTTCCTTATTCTTTACTTTGTATATTTTCTTTTTTCAATTACAGTTGACATCCAATATTACTTTAGTTTCAGGTGTACAGCATAATGGTTAGTTACACATTTATTTAACTTACAAAGTCAAAGTCTTTGTACTGATGTTCTCTACCTCAAGACATACAAACAGCCAACAGATACATGAAAAAATGCTCAACATCACGAGCAATTAGGGAAATGCAAATTAAAACCACAATGAGATACCACCTCACACCTGTTAGAATGGCTATAACCAACAAGATAAGGAATAACAAGTGCTGGAGAGGCTGTGGAGAAAAAGGAACCTTCATACACTGCTGGTGGGGATGTAAATTGGTACAACCATTATAGAAGGCAGTATGGAGATTCCTCAAAAAACTAGGAATGGAGTTGCCATATGACCCAGCAATCCCTCTCCTGGGTATCTACCCCCCAAAACTTGAAAACCTTAATTTGCAAAAGTATACGTGCTGCAATGTTCATCGCAGCACTGTTCACGGTGGCCAAGTCATGGAAACAACCAAAGTGTCCTCTGATAGATGACTGGGCAAAGAAGTTGCAGTAAATTTACACAATGGAACACTACTCAGCAATAAGAAAAGATGATATACAGCCATTTGTGACAACATGGATGGACCTTGAAACCATCTTAATAAGCAAAATAGGTCAGACCGAAAGAATCAAGAAACATATGACCTCACTTATAAGTGAAATATAAAACTAGAAGGTGGAATATAAAACAAAGAAACAAAAACTCATGGATACAGTCAATAGTTTAGTGGTTACCTGAGGGTAAAGGGGAAGGTGGGTGGGAGAGTGGGGTGGGGGGGTGGAGGAGTAAGGAAGGGGCATCAAATATATGGTGATGGAAAGAGCTGATTCTGGGTGGTGAGCACATAATGCAATGCATGGACAATGTAATGTAGAATTGTGTACCTAGACACAATGTAATTGTTATCAACCAATGTCACCCCAATAAACTTAACAATAATAAAAAAAAGATTTATTCTTTTAAAACTAGAATTCCTCCAGCTAATTTGAGAGTGAGAATGCTCGAATCTTCTTTTCATATTCTACCCTCTAGTGGCAAGAGGAAAAATAGCAAGTTCCAACTCAAGTTTGTAAGGAGTAGCCAACTTTGATTTGCCCTGAATGTCACAGCTCCTTTGTCTTTCAGCTAGTTCTGTTGCTCAGACAGTCTTCAACAGAGACCATTCATTCATTCAGGGATCCATCCAGTGCCATGGACAGAGTTCTGTCTTCAACAATAGAGAGCTATCTTCTGAGAGCTCTTACCAGCCTGGTTCCCAACCTCCTACCCTCACCTCCACACTCTTCTTCTCTTCTGTACCCTAACAATGCAGATCTCTCAGTAAACAGCCATAAGGAGGCAGCAAAGGATAGCCCTGCTGCCCTCAAGTGGTAACCTAGTGAAATGAGCATGACTTTTCTCCTGAAAACCACTTTCTTTCAGAAAGTCGGTTCTTTTTATTTTATTTTTTTAATTTTGTGATACTAATGGCTCTGTTTAACAAGCATAAAGTGACTACTATGTGCAAAGCACTGTGCTAGATGCCATGAAAGATACAAAGATGAAAAGACATAGTCCCTGCTCAGAAGGAACGTGTGATCTAATAGGGGAGACAAATAAACAAATAACTAGAATACAAGGCAGTAAACAACAGAATGGGCAAGTGTTATATGGGTAGCCCAAGTGTGATACTAATTAGATTCAAGTTTCCAATTTGAAACTGATGATATAGTGATGGATGCTTTGAAAATCTCAAGATTAGCATAATAGATGTTCAAATGGTCCTACCCATGCAGCTAGAGGCTAGAGAATACAAGTATGCCAGGTGGAGGAGCTGTTTGAAACACTGTCATACCTACATACATGACACTGATACAAGTACATAGGGACAACTAAAAATAAAGAACATACAAGTATGTATATACAATATAAATTTAAAAAAATAAATATATATACATATATATATATATATTCTGTCCTTTAGTTAATGGCTATAACTACTGTTTTATTGTTTTATTTTAATTTTTAAAGATTTATTTTATTGTTTGAGAGAAGATGAGAGAGAGAGAGCGAGTGAGGGGAAGGGCCCAGAGCAGTCTCCATAGTTGTACATCATTAGTTACAATATAGTTCCATTCCACACAGATGGATATGGGGTCACATGGGGCGGAACTGAACTGGGGGCCTCCTGCATGGGAGGGGAGAACCTTCACCACCGAGCCATCCTGGTGGTTACCAGTTGTGCTGCAGTTCAGCATATGGGTTCGCATGGGCCGGGGCTGGGATTCGATCCCTGGACCTCGCTGTTGCAAGGCAAGTACTCAGCCTGTTGAGCTATCCCGGCATCCCTATAGCTACTGTTTTAAACAATATACTTTATATAAAAAATAATTTGTAATTCCAGAAAAATCAGTTTAAGCATTAATTTAATTCCACAAAAAATCTTGCCATAGGCAATTTTTTAACTTACTAACTGATTAATATTTTCTCTGAATATCTATAGAGCTCTTTAGCTATTAAACAGACATCTAAGTATTGCAGAGTAAAACCCTCTTTTTTTATGTTCAGCCTTCTGAAGGAAGTGGTCACAACATACTTGATAACATAATATAATACTATTCTAATAGCAACAAGAAGGCCTTAAAGAGATATAAGGAAAATAATTTTTAATGCTTTGATGCAAATGGAATACAAACTGATTACATACAATTCAATGTCCTTTGAAAATATCTCAGTGACAGCATTTGATACCAGTTAATGTCAGCAAAACCAGAGTGAGGAAAATATCACACATAATATTTTTCATTGGTTTCATATAATATTGCTTATGACTATGGCAACCCAATCTTTCCTTTGAAAAATTCCATGTATTTGTACTGTTAAACTTTCATTTGCTTTTAGCTTGTATGCTAATAACAGCTGCTGACCACTTCCTCTTGACAGTGCTGATACAAGTAACAAAGTAGAAGCACATTTCCCGGCTGCCTTTCCTACTTCCTGAATTGGAGGGTTCACTGCTTAGCCTATTTCCTTCAGTGTGTCACTGTGATCCAAGGACCTCTGCTGCTTTCTCTCAAGAAATCAGGGGAAGCCAGGATGGCTCAGCGGGTCCCCAGCCCATGCAGACCCATATGCTGAACTGGAGTGTGCTTCCCATGCAGGAGGCCCCAGTTTGGTTCTTGTCTCCCCACCTCCCCCCTATTTCTGACCCTGGCTAAAGGGGGTGTGCTTCCCATGCGGGAGGCCCCTAGCCCAGTTTCTGCCCTGCTCAGGCCCCCGCCCACCTGTGGAGTGAAACTTTGTCAAAAACTGATGACATGCAACTATGGAGACTGCTCTGAGCTCTCACCCTTCTCTCTGTCTCTCTCTGTCTCTGTAAAAAACAATAAAATAAATCTTTAAAAAAAAAAGAAATCGAGCTCTTGTATCTGATATGGATTTATCATCATTTCTTCTTTGCATTTTCTTTAGAACTTCTTTTTATATTCCATCCCTTAGATGCTTTACATTTCCTCATTTGTCCATCTTCTTCTTGTTTCTTCCCTTGCCTCATGTTGGGCCACACTGCTCAGATCATATGCATTAAATTCATGTAAGTTGGGTAACAAGTCTCTCACCTACTTAAAACAGATTGGACACATAATTCTTGCATAGACTTTGGTGGTAATTAACAGCTCATGAAAAATGATCCATTCAAGTTTGGTTTCCTGTTCATGAAGGGATGAGGAAGGATGAATGTGAACTGGGTTTTCATGCCTATCCATTGTACAAAACATTCTCCCAACATACCTTTGAGCTATTAAACATTTTTTAAATAACCTGCACAAAGACATCTTCATGTTTAGGGTCTTCAAATGTCTCTCTTGGAACTTACTTTGCTGTTTTAGCTTCCTGATAAGTTCTGGAGGTTGAGCTTCAACACAAACTGCAGAAAATAAGCACCTCCAGTGAATCCATAGTTTTTGGCATGAAGCTGGAGCTCCATTTGATTCGCACTGTTCAAAGATGACAGCTAAAGTTGCAAAGTCATTAAATCCTCCTGCTGTAGCTGCCAATTCACAATGTCTGTGTTCTGCTTCTTATTGTTACTCTGGATCAAAGGTCTAATGAAGATGTTTTAAAGATTTGTTTTATTGATTTTTGACAGAGAGAAACAGAGAGAGACATAGAGAAGGGGGAGGGCCCAGAGCAGTCTCCATAGTTGACATTAGTTTTCCATATAGTTTCACTCCACAGGTGGGCACAGGGCTGTGCAGGGCAGGAACTGGGCCAGGAGCCTCCCACATAGGCCCTGGCAAGAACTGAACTGGGGGCATACCCCAGTTCAGCATGTGGGTCCGCATGGGCTGGAACCGGGATTCGATCCTCAGTCCCCAGGGCTTCAAAGCAAGCACTTAGCCTGCTGAGTCATCCCAGCTTTCCCTGAAGATGTTTTACACAGACAACATTGCTGCTATTAAAAGTAATATATCTTTTTTTTAAGATTTATCTTTATTTATTTATTTTATTTATTTGTGAGAGAAGGTGAGAGAGAAAGAGAGAAGGGGGGAAGGCCCAGAGCAGTCTCCATAGTTGCACATCATTAGTTGTGACATGGTTTCATTCCACACAGGTGGATGTGGGGCTGCACAGGGTGGGAACTGAACCAGGGGCCTCCCTCTTAAGAGGCGAGAAACTCTACCACTGAGCTATCTGAGTGGTTACCAGTTGCAACGCAGTTCAGCATATGGGGTTTGCATAGGCCAGGGCAGGGAGTCCAAGCCTGGACCTTGCGACTGCGAGGCAAGCGCTCAACTGCTGGAATCCCTGAAAGTAATAGATCTTCACAGTCCAGAGAAGCAGCCTTTATACTGTACATGTCAGATGTGGAGGGAGAGGAAATTCCACCATAGACAAATCTAACTGGTCACATGGCCACTCCTGTCATCAGCATCACACCAGTAAGTTTAAAAATTTCCAAAGTAAGTTTCTCAATAGGTGGATCCAAATAGGGAAACCTTATAACATCCTGTATGGCAAGGCACTTCAAGGTCAGAACTACAGATGTAAAACTAGATCATTCTCTTAATCTCAGAGGATACAGAGTCAGGAATACACTGATTCCAAAAATTTTTGCTATAGGTCTGAAAACATTTTCTTGAAGTCCTATCAGCTTGACCACTTCACTGTAACACCTCACTCTGAAATTGGAACCACCTGCAAGATGTCCAACCTTAATATGGGATTATGATATAACTGCTTCACAAAGCCCCCATTCTCCATCTGCCACATATATGCTTCCACCGTCCTATTGTCAAACATGTTGCAGTTAACAACAAAAAAAAAAAGATGTTGAAGAAATGGACATGACACATTTTCTAATTCCAGGTGGAGGTGGCAAAAATATTCTCCTCTGTTGATCTGTTGTCATACATTCATAACACAGCAATTTTAATAAGCCATCTACAGTGGCATTTTGAACATCATAATCATAATCAATAGACTCTGCCATCTGAAAAAGTAACTCACAACTTTTTTTTTTATTTCAAACTGACTAGTCAGAAAAAAAAAACAAGATGTCTCCAGCCCTTTCATTTAACTGAATATCTATGGTCATTTCACAGTCACTTGAATATAGGCAGTATTTTCTCTGTCTTTTGGGCCAATCAAATTGCAGAATATTTCTCTGACTGGATAAGGCCTTCCAGGTATATCAAATATTGAACAATTTCTAAAGAATACAGAGAACTTGGCTAATTCCATAGTTGCTGGCATCACCACGACCTTTAATTGCTCCTTTCTGTTAGGAGACTTCTCCTGAAATAGCTTCTTCAATAAACCACATAAGATGTCTGTAGAGTTCTCTCATGGGCTTCATCCAAAATAATGACATTGGACTCGGTAAGATTTGGATTTCCCCAGAATATATTTCTTTTTTTTTAAATATATATTTTTTAATTTTTTTATTTTTGAAAGAGAGAGAGAGAGAGAGAGAGATAGTTATAGAGACAGAGACAGAGAGAGAACTGAACTGGGGGAGCTCCCAGTTCAGCATATGGTTCCACA